>JAZAYU010000459.1:241148-334604 GCA_038501625.1 Corbicula japonica
AGATAAAAAAGTATCAAATTTATCTAAGTATTTTATGTTGACATTTGCATTTTCTTCCATATTAACCCTTTCCTGGATATATACGCATTTTTACGCATGTGCAGCCAGTGTAGATCCAGATCAGCCGGCACATCCGTGCAGTCTGATCTGGATCTGCACTGGTCCCATTTTGGTCAGAAATAACCTAATGAATCAAAAAGCAAACAGTTTAGATCCTGATCAGACGGCACGGATGTGCCGGCTGATCTGGATCTAAACTGTTCACCCTAGCAATAAAGGTGTATCTATACAGGAAAGGCTTAACACCTTTAATTGCGTGCATGAATAATGCTATCTGATCTGGATCTACACTAAATCAGAAATAACCTAATGAATCTAAAAGTGAATAGTGAAGATCTACAATGTTTGCCATGGGTTAACAGCTGTATAATATGGAGTAAAGGATTATATCCAGGACTTTAAGATCTACAATGTTTGCCATGGGTTAACAGCTATATAACGTGGAGTAAAGGGTTATATCCAGGGCTTTTTTCCTTCTTTAGTAGGGGCAATTTACTGCCGCCTTCCCATCAGAAAATTTCTTTACAAGAGCCAGTCGGAAACGACTGCAAGCTCGACTATTCGAAAAGTCAGAATTACTAAGCACATTGTAACTGGGCTTCATTTAAACTGGGAAGTGATTCAGGAGTTTATGACACCTCAAACAAACACACATGAACAAAAGTTTCTTAATCCAAGTTAGGAAATCAATAAATTACACTTAATTTATTCTTGTAAATGTTTTTGGGTTTACACAGCCCAGTCCATAAACCCCTGATTCCACACCCATCAACCCACTATCTTTGCCCACCTATAGTGGTGTGGCGTGGTGTAGTACAGTATGGTATGCTGGTTGCTGGTGTTGTCATTGTTGGTGTTGTTGTTGGTGGTGGTAGTGTTGTTGCTGGTGGTGGTGGTGGTGTTGGTTGTTAGTGTTGTTGTTGCTGGTGGTGGTGGTGGTGTTGGTTGTTAGTGTTGTTGTTGATGTTGTTGTTGGTGGTGGTGTTGATCTTGTTGGTGGTGGTGTTGGTGTTGCTGGTGTTGTAATAGTATAGTGTAGTGTAGTGTAGTGTAGTGTAGTGTGTAGTGTGTAGTGTGTAGTGTAGTGTAGTGTAGTGTAGTGTAGTGTAGTGTAGTGTAGTGTAGTGTAGTGTAGTGTAGTGTAGTGTAGAGTAGAGTAGAGTAGAGTAGAGTAGAGTAGAGTAGAGTAGAGTAGAGTAGAGTAGAGTAGAGTAGAGTAGAGTAGAGTATAGTATAGTATAGTATAGTATTAGTATAGTTATAGTATAGTAGTAGTATAGTATAGTATAGTATAGTATAGTATAGTATAGTAATAGTATGGTATGGTATGGTATGGTATGGTATGGTATGGTATGGTATGGTATGGTATGGTAATTTATAGTATAGTATAGTCTATGCCCCCACCCACCCCACAATTACTCAACACTTTCAACCAAAGTATGTTAAGTACATCTGTTTTAAACATTTTCTATAGCATTACATATGAAAAACACTAACATTGAACCTTTAACAATTATTTATAAGTCTTAATTCTAATTTCAAGTGAAAAGGGCAAAAATCAAATATAAAAAAGCAAGGATGAGTTATGGGCCTTTGAAAATAAACCTGATGTAAGATAAAATAAAGGTATACAAAGTTTTAAACCTTAATTTTTAAGTCTAACTAGAATGTTGTGTTCCGCGGAACACATGTGTCGCCTGCATGGAAAACGTTGAAATGTGGGCCTATGTTTAATCATATATAATAAAAATATTTTATATAAGTTGATTTCAATACTACACCACAGAACACTTGTGTCATCTAAGTTGCATTTAAAAGGGGAATAACTGTAATAATGGTGAAACAAGAGTAATCATCTTCAAAAATTGGTTTGTGCACGCAGATGAGTTATTCAAAGTATTAAGTGAATTGAACAAGTACTTTCCAGTTTACAGGCAACACTAAGTTTCATGTTACAGTTGCATTTGAAAGGGACATAACTCATAAAATTTTCAAACAGGAGTTATAATTTTTGTAGTTGTCGATGGCACTGTTCATGTCGATACAATCCAAGTATTAAATGAATAGGGCAAGTACTTTCAAATTATAAGCAACATTAAGTTTCATGTGAAATTTGCATTTGAAAAAAAAAGTCAAACAGGAGTTATGATTCTTGTTGTAAGTGATGTTGTTGTTGTTCATGAAGATGATATATTCGAAGAGTGAATAGGACAAGTACTTTAAAAGTTAAAGGTAACATTAAGTTTCATGTTAAAGTTGTATATTAAAGGGACATAACTCATAAAATAGTCCAGCAGTTGTTATTATTCTTGTTCGTCATAATAACGCTGTTCATGAAGGTGATTTATTTCCAATATCAAGAGAATTTTCAAAGTGAAAGTCAAAATTAAGTTTCATGTTAAAGTTGCATATGAAAGGGGCATAACTCAAAGTATACTCAAACAGGAGTTATGATTCATAGTGTAATCAACGTTGTTGATCATGCTGATATTGTATTCCAAGTATGAAGTGAATAGGACAAGTACTTTCAAAGTTATAGGCAACATTAAGTTATATATTAAAGTTGCATTTGAAAGGGGCATAACTAAAAAAATATTGAAACTGGAGTTATCAGTCTTGTCGTCACAGATGGCATTGTTCATGCTGATGATATATTCCAAGTATGAAGTGAATAGGACAAGTACTTTCAAAGTTATAGGCACCATTAAGTTTTATATTAAAGTTGCATTTGAAAGGGGCATAACTCAAGAACTATTGAAACTGGAGTTATCATTCTTGTCATCACAGATGGCATTGTTCATGCTGATGATATATTCCAAGTATGAAGTGAATAGGACAAGTACTTTCAAAGTTATAGGCAACATTAAGTTTCAGATTAAAGTTGCATTTGAAAGGGGCACAACTCAAGAAATATTGAAACTGGAGTTATCAGTCTTGTCGTCACAGATAGCATTATTCATGCTGATGATATATTCCAAGTATGAAGTGAATAGAACAAGTACTTTAAAAGTTATAGGCAACATTAAGTTTCAGATTAAAGTTGCATTTGAAAGGGGCATAACTCAAGAAATATTGGAACTGGAGTTATCATTCTTGTCGTCACAGATGGCATTGTTCATGCTGATGATATATTCCAAGTATGAAGTGAATAGGACAAGTACTTTCAAAGTTATAGGCAACATTAAGTTTCAGATTAAAGTTGCATTTGAAAGGGGCATAACTCAAGAAATATTGAAACTGGAGTTATCGTTCTTGTCGTCACAGATGGCATTGTTCATGCTGATGATATATTCCAAGTATGAAGTGAATAGGACAAGTACTTTCAAAGTTATAGGAAACATTAAGTTTCAGATTAAAGTTGCATTTGAAAGGGGCATAACTCAAGAAATATTGGAACTGGAGTTATCATTCTTGTCGTCACAGATGGCATTGTTCATGCTGATGATATATTCCAAGTATGAAGTGAATAGGACAAGTACTTTCAAAGTTATAGGCAACATTAAGTTTCAGATTAAAGTTGCATTTGAAAGGGGCATAACTCAAGAAATATTGAAACTGGAGTTATCGTTCTTGTCGTCACAGATGGCATTGTTCATGCTGATGATATATTCCAAGTATGAAGTGAATAGGACAAGTACTTTCAAAGTTATAGGAAACATTAAGTTTCAGATTAAAGTTGCATTTGAAAGGGGCATAACTCAAGAAATATTGAAACTGGAGTTATCATTCTTGTCGTCACAGATGGCATTGTTCATGCTGATGATATATTCCAAGTATGAAGTGAATAGGACAAGTACTTTCAAAGTTATAGGCAACATTAAGTTTCAGATTAAAGTTGGGGGACTACCGGACGACAACGACGCCGCCGCCGGACAATAGCATCCCTATGTGTCTACCTGCTATCGCAGGCGACACAAAAAGGGCAGTAATTTGAAAAAAATCAAAGAGTTATGGTTCTTGGCATATATAGTCAGGGTCATGATGATGAATAAGTTTCAAACCTATAGTACAAGAAGTATGAAAGTAACTAGCTTGCACGCAAACTTTAACCTAAAATTCTAAGTCAAAAAAGGGGCATAATTTGATTAAAAATGAAAGAAAGAGTTATGGTTCTTGGCATACATAGTCAGGGTCATGATGGTAAACAAGTGTCTTAAGTTTCAAAGCTATAGTACGAGAAGTATGAAAGTAACTATCTTGCACGCAAACTTTAACCTGAAATTCTAAGTCGAAAAAGGGCCATAATTTGATTAAAAATGAAAGGAAGAGTTATGGTTATTGGCACACATAGTCAGGGTCATGATAGTAAACAAGTGTCTTAAGTTTCAAAGCTATAGTACAAGAAGTATTTAAGTAACTACCTTGCACACAAACTTTAACCTGAAATTCTCAGTCGAAAAAGGGCCATAATTTAAACAAAATGGAAATTAGAGATATGGTTCTTGGCATACAAACTTGAATTATGATGATGAACAAGTGTTGAAAGTTTCAAAGCTGTAGTATAAGTAGTATGGAAGTTATGGGTTTGTACAGTAGCTTGCACGCAAACTTTTACCTGAAATTCTAAGTCGAAAAAGGGCCATAATTTGATTATCATGAAAGAAAGAGTTATGGTTCTTGGCATAAATAGTCAGGGTCATGATGGTAAACAAGTGTCTTAAGTTTCAAAGCTATAGTAAAAGAAGTATGAAAATAACTAGTTTGCACGCAAACTTTAACCTGAAATTCTAAGTCGAAAAAGGGCCATCATTTGTACAAGATGAAAATTAGAGTTATGGTTCTTGGCAGACAAACTTGAATTATGATGATGAAGAAGTGTTGAAAGTTTCAAAGCTGTAGTATGAGTAGTATGAAAGTTATGGATTTGTACAGTAGCTTGCACGCAAACTTTAACCTGAAATTCTAAGTCGAAAAAGGGGCATAATTTGATATAAATGAAAGTTAGAGTTATGGTTCTTGGCATACACACTTGGGATATGATGATTAACAAGTGTTGAAAGTTTCAAAGCTGTAATATAAGTAGTATTGAAGATATGAGTTTGTACAGTAGCTTGCACGCAAACTTTAACCTGAAATTCTAAGTCGAAAAAGGGCCATAATTTGATCAAAATGAAAGTTAGAGTTATGGTTCTTGGCATACACACACGGGACATAATGATGAACAAGTGTGCCAAGTTTTAAAGCTGTAGTATAGGTAGTATTGAAGTTATGAGTTTGTACAGTAGCTTGCACGCAAACTTTAACCTGAAATTTTAAGTCAAAAAAGGGCCATAATTTGATCAAAATGAAAGTTAAGAGTTATGGTTCTTGGCAAGCACACTCGGGACATGATGATGAACAAGTGTGCCAAGTTTAAAAGCTGTAGCTATAGTAGTTTTTAAGATATAGGTAGGTTGCACGTAAACTTTAACCAAAGCGGGACGCCGACGCCGACGGCGACGGCGATGCCGACGCCGACGCCGATGCCCAAGTGAGTACAATAGCTCGACATATTCTTCGAATAGTCCAGCTAAAAATCAAGCATTTTCCCAAAAAATAACTTTACACCTGGTTTTTTCATTCCCCTTTAGAGAAAAAATAATGTTATTTTCCCAAAAATTATAGGGCATGGTCCCCTTACCCTGGCAGTGAAAAAAGCCCTGATATATATGGAATAAATCAAGTGGAATGGTTTGTTTTTTTAGTTTCTTGCGTGATTTCTCCAAGACATTTATCACATTTATCTAGGGTATTTTGAGTTACCTTTGTGGTACAACTTGACTGGTCTATTGTATATTCCTCTCATCATTTACAATTTGTGTACCCCTTGGGAGATGTGTTGACACGGTTGACACTGTTATTGAATTAAATTTGGATGGTAATTTAATAAAATTTTAACAAGTCATCCATTTCCCACCCACAGCTGTCTAGCCTGATATCACACTTCGTTAAAGGTACTGGGGATTTTTCCGAAACAACAAACATCAATCACTGCAATGATTTTCACAACACCCGTATTTCAACACCCTGTCTGCTAGCCCCCTTTCAAAAGCCTGATTTTGACTGCTGCAACTATTAGATCCCCTGGTTTAAGGATTAAATCAAGAGTTTATCAGGTTCTTTAGGGTATGGTAAACATTTGGGTTGTTTCAAGTGTGTGAAGCCAAATTCATATCCTGATGAATACTATGAAATATTCATTCAAATCAAATAACACTCCTTTAATAAATATTCTCTATTTCTAACCAAAAAATTAAGGACAATTTGTGATAATGACCGATTTTTTGCAGCAACTTATAGACAATTTATGATTATAAGTATTTGTCAACAACACTGGACAAATCTCTGTGCACAGTCCAATAGTTTGTGCAGTTGTAGCCACAGTGATCCCTGACCAACTGTTTTCCAATGCAAAATGGAAGCAGTCTGAAGAAAAACTTTTATCCTAGTGATGTGCAAAATGAGTGAAAAAAATCTGAATCTTTCAAATAATTTTTCTTTTATTTTAAACTTAAATTTACTGTAATTTCATAGTCCTACAAAGTTGCAAAGAGCAAAAATAAGCTTAAATTTCAATCAAAGCACTAAGTTTCTTTTATTTCAATTTCTTTATTTCTTTAATTTCACTGACTTTCTTTTATTTTAATTTATACCCTTTACTCCATAGATACACCTTTATTGCATGGAACAGTGTAGATCCAGATCAACTGGCACATGCATAGAGGAAAGGGTTAGTTAAGTTAATACAGTTGCAGGTTTTCATAAACTGTGAACAACCAAGATCCAGTTGACATTGGGTGTTCAGTTGAACACTTGTGTCGCCCTCTGGTGCTATGTCGGAATAAAAATGCAAGTACAAAAAGGGGCATAAGTCCATCAAAGAATTTGGCATCATCATGAGCATGTTGTCATAAGCAATGTAATTTGAAAGTTTGATGTAAAAAATATTAAGAAATGACAAAGTTATAGCCAACGCTAAGTTTTCGTGTAAAAATCCAAGTACAAAAAGGGGCATGACTCCATCAAATGTGACCTTGACCTTGAGAATTTGGCATCATCTCGAGCGTGTTGTCATAAGCAATATAATTTGAAAGTTTGATAAAGAAATATTAAGAAATGGCAAAGTTATAGCCAATGTTAAGTTTTCGCGACGGACCGACGGACAAAGCGGTCCATATGCATCGCCATTTCTTCAAAACGGCGACACAAAAATGTACAAAAACAGCTTCTTGTGTTCCAAAAAAATCAGTGCATGGACCAATACAAATTTCTAGATTTTTTTTGTCATTTTAGGGAAATTAATTTGGATAACTGCAAGTGAAGCCTGAAAAAGACACACTGGTTGATTTTTTTATTACCAGGTGCAGGCATCTTTAAATTTGCTATCCTGAATGCACACAGATGAGAGCGCACTTTTGGTTGATTTCTTTATGTTTGAATTTTATTATGATTGGTTTTTTATGGGGCTTGCTTCACCATAAAATAATCAAGCTCAATAAAAATGTAATTCTTTCTAACCTAATTAACTGAAATGTAATAAAAATGTTAGAACTGGCTCCAGTTAGATTCTAACATAACCACTTAATGTGCATCGACTTTGGGTCCACAAGATGTTTAAGATTCCAAGCACAATTTTTTAGCAATATGATAGAAGGGGGGTATCAATGCAGTAAAGTGTTAAAATTTCAAGCCCAATTTTGTTACTTTAAAGTGTCAGATTTCAAGCACAGTTTTGTAACTCTAAAGTGCCAGATTTCAAGCACAACTTTGTAACTTTTAAACATTAATATTTCAGGCACATTTTTGTGTTATTTGAAAGTGTCAGATTTCAAGCACAGTTTTGTAACTCTAAAGTGCCAGATTTCAAGCACAACTTTGTAACTTTTAAACATTAATATTTCAGGCACATTTCTTTGTTATTTTAAAGTGTCAGATTTCAAGCACAATTTTGTAACTTTAAATCATCAGATTTAAAGCACAATTTTGTAACTTTATAGTGTTCAGATTTTAAGCATAATTTTGTAACTTTAAAGTGTCAGATTACAAGCACAAAGTTGTTTTTTTAAAGTGTTAAGATTTTGAGCACATTTTTGTATCTTTTAAATGTCTGATTTAAAGCACAGCCACATGTAACATTGAAGTGTCCACAATTTTGTAACTTTAAATAGTTAAGATTTTGAGCAATATTTTGTAACTTTAAAGTCTTAGATTTCAAGCACAACTTCTGAACTTTTAAGGTCAAGATTTTGGGCACAAATTTGTAGCTTTAAATAGCACTCTCACTAGAGGGAGACTTGGGAGAAGTGGTCTTCCAAAAGTGACCAGATTTTTCTTTTCTTTGAGCTGTGGGAGAAGTCATTTTGTATAGACTTTAAAGGGAAAGAATGATGTTGACTGCAAACTTCTCCATAATTCAGTAAAAATATGATAAAAATTCTCCCTCATTTGCAAGTCTTTAAGTGAGAGCCCTGTTAAAAAAAGGTTAGATTTTGTGATAATTTTGTAAATTTAAAGTGTTAAGAGCCTGTGCACAATTTTGTAAATTTAAAGTGTTAAGAGGCTGTGCACAATTCTGAACCATGAAGTGTTAAGATTTTAAGCAAAGTTTTGTACCTTTTTCAATTTCAATGCACTTAAAAGAATTATCCGATATCAAAAATCATGCAAAACACCCTTACAATTTATTACTGCATGAAAAACACCCTTTCAATCTTTGACAGCCATATCTGAATCAAATTCAAATAACACATAATTTCTTCCTGCTATAACGAAATGCAGAAAATCTATCAGTAAAACTGTATTTCCATATAAAAAAACGAACATAGAAAGTTAATTGAGAAACCTTCTAGAATTATCCCATCCTTATCTGTATAATTCAATGCCCGGAAGCATCAATGAGGCACCGTATCTTGTGATTTTTTCCATTTGCTGCCTACTTTGTAAGTCAGATGAGGGGTAATATTGTCAACAAAATATTCATTATGTCACTTCATTCGATGCTTCTCCCCGAAGCCAGATTAATCTTTTACTAACGAGACTCGAAAATCAGAGACACGAAATCTCTGAAATGTCCGACTGTCAAAGTTCTGTCTTTAAAGCGTCATGGCTGAATGTTAATATTATCAACCAACATACTTAACCCTTTCTTCCATAGACACACCTTTATTGCGTGGGTGAACAGTGTAGATCCAGATAAGCAGGCACATCCGTGCTGTCTGATCAGGATTTGCACTGTTTGCTATTTGATTTATTAGGTTATTTCTGACCAAAAAGCGACCAGTGCAAATCCTGATCAGACTACACGGATGTGCCGGCATATCTGGATCTACACTGGTTGCACATGCGTAAAAATGCATATAAATGGAGGAAAGGGTTAAACACTCCTTTACAGACAATAAAAATGACTTTATGTTTTCCAGTGAATTATAGAGTTTTCTAAGTGAAATAAAATTGGTGTTTTCAATGGCATGTGGAATGCCATTTTTATTTTCATTGATTTTGCCAAACTATTTTTTTTTAATTGTTACCTCCCTTTCCAACTTTTCAGATTTGTTTGAAAAGGAAACATAAAAGAAGAAAATTTTCAGTGAATTATTGATTTTATTTCACTCATACTTTTGTTATATTTTTTGCATTAAAAACAACATTAAAACAAGCAAACAGAGCTTGTCTTCTTCATAAATATTCAAAATAGAATTTTCCATAAGGTAAACATTCAAAAACACTTGTGTGTTTGTGCTTCCAAAAATGTTTCACTAACATAGACAGTGATAGTTTTGACTACACCTATGCCCAAAATCATAAAACTGAAAATGTAGACCAGTCTCAAATCTCAAGCATCTGATTGGCTGAAATAGAGACTGTTTGGCTGAAATGGAAACTAGAATTTAGATTTGAGAAAGGCCTCAACTTATCTCTATTTCAGCCGATCAGATGCTTGAGTTTGAGACTGGTCTCCACCAGTATCCATGTGAGTGAAAGATGCTTGACTGGTCTCCATAAGTCACCATTACAGCCAATCAGATGCTTGAGATTTGCAACTAGTCTCCAATATTAGTTTTATGAACTTGGGCTCACTGTTCACTTACCAATCGTGTAGTTCCCAGGTTTTGTGAATACATGCTTTGGCCTGTGTAGAATCTGTGTTAAGTTCCTCATCGTCAGGTTGACACGGAAACTGGAAGAGTCTTCCTCAATACTCCATTGAACATCCACAGTGTGGCCTAGCTCAGAATCATCTGAAATAAACAACACACAAAAAACTTAACCCTTTATTCCACATATATGGGTTAACCCTTTCCTGTATAGATACACCTTTATTGCTAGGGCGAACAATTTAGATCCAGATCAGCCGGCACATCCGTGCTGTCTGATCAGGATCTAAACTGTTCGCTTTTTGATTCATTAGGTTTTTTCTGAACAAAATGCGACCAGTGCAGATCCTGATCAGACGGCACGGATGTGCCGGCTGATCTGGATCTACACTGGTGGCACATGCGTAAAAATGCATATATGTCAAGGAAAGGGTTAAAAACGGCCTGTGCAACCTTTGGACATTTATATCCAAATTAGCGGAAGCATCAATGCTGTCTGATTAGAATCTACACTGTTCGCTTCTTGGTCAGAAATAACCTAATTAATAAAACAGTAAACATTGTTGATCCTGATCAATGGCATAAATGTCTTTATCTGGGGTTCCATTTGACCTGGGAGATGATCCTTCAAACCTTGAAATTTCCAAAAAGCATCATTTTGACCACAATGATTCAGCTGACTTTTCCTGAAATTAGGAGTAACTTGGCAATTAAATCACAGAATCCCCTAAAATGATCAAAATAACCCTTGAGCTAGTGGAAACCCTACTTAATTCAATATTTTACAGCTTTTCTGGTCTTGTAACCTGCAGATACCCGCGTACCAATTTAGTCCCTTAATTAATGCACATAATTGTAAAGCAATGCTGTCAAATTATTAAGGTCTTCAGTTTTAAATAATCCACAGCATATCTTTTGGACCTTTTTAACCCTTTACGCCATGGGATATAGATTTTAGATTGATCATGTTATTTCTGGCCAAGAAGAGACCAATAAAGATTCTTATGACCTATGGCGCAGATGAGCAAGCTGATCTAGATCTACAACAGTTGCAAATGCAGAAAAAACACATATATAATTGCAACAAGGGTTCTGAAAAATCCATGCCTGAACCAAGAATTGAACCCGGGACCCCTCGCATGCCAGTCCGACGCTGTACCACGTCGCCATAAAAGCTAGCTCTATGGCGATATATTACAAGTGCGATACTAACTCAACCATAGCCGGGTTACATAATTATTGAGTAAAGGGTTAAGTGTGCAATGCAGTTACTCGATGTTAAGGTTGCAAACATTGCAAATAGTGAAAAGTGGCTAAAATTTCAAAAATGAATTTTGGGGGAAATACTTATTGCCACCTAGATTTTAGTAAAGAAATGTATTGAGGTAAGGATGTAGTTAATGTTTGCAAGCTCAATTAAGTTTTATTCACTAAAGATTGTAGACCAGCATTTACTTATTTCAGGTATGAGATGCTTTGGTATATTGTCCATGAATTTCAGAGTTCTCATGCAAATGGTTTTTCTTTTGTTTTAGTATGTGCTTGGTAATTAGAACATGAATTAGACTAAATTGAGCTTGCAAACATTAACTACATCCTTAGCTAAATACATTTCTTTACTAAAATTTAGGTGGCAATAAGTATTTCCCCCAAAATTCATTTTTGAAATTTTAGCCACTTTTCACCATTTGCAATGTTTGCGACCCCTTAAATCCTAACGACCCATTCAGCTCTCGAAATTTTCATACCAATTGACAATTTTGCAAAATTCTCAAAATTGGCCAGGAACCATGCTAGTTTTTTTTGAGAGTTTTTTCAACAAAACGGATTTCAATCTGAATTACTTCATTTTGTTAATGTCAGGTCAAATTAACTTGCAGCCTGTCATTTCGAAATCCTCTGCAGCGCAGTTCTTGAATTTTCTAAAAATCCGATTTAAAATTAATAACAAAAATCTCACGTCAAAACAGGTCTAAAATAATTTTCTTCTCATTACGGCATGTTACGACACGCCAATGGAAATAATTGAAACTCTTTACAAGGCATCAAAATGCCTTTGGCATTCATTAAATTATAGATTTGCATGGCTGGCTTTTATGACAGGAAATTATTCCGCAACCTTATACGTTCAGCAATAAAAATAATAACAGCAATTATTGAAGAAAATCTGCCTCTTGCATGAAAAAAACGTAATCAACAAATAATTTTGTCATGGTATTAACATTGTTTCCTTGTGTTTTTATATGTGTAGTAAAATCCTTCATAATGACCACCTTGAACTTAGGACCGCCCCTCTATTAACCCTTTCCTCCATTGATACACCTTTATTGCATGGGCAAACAGTGTAGATCCAGATCAGCCAGCACATATGTGCTGTCTGATCAGGATCTTAACTGTTCGCTTTTTATTCATTAGGTTTTTTCTGACCAAAAATCAACCAGTTCAGATCTACACTGGTTGCACATGCGTAAAAGTGTGTTATGGAGGAAAGGGTTAAGACCACCATTTTACTGTTTCATTTTACAGATGTGCACTATATTCCACCCTGAAATAAGGACCACCTCACTATTGAACCACCATTTCTTGGTCTCATTTAACAGATGTGCACTATATTCCACCCTGAAATTAAGACCACACCACTATTAAGACGTCTCAATAGTGGTCCTTACACCGGGGTTTCACTGTTATACAATCTTTAGTCATGAGATTATTTCATGTATTATTATTGTATCTATACAACGCTTTCCAATTTAGTGTAAGGGACACAACTTTGTCAGAAACAATTTTAAATAAGAGATGTTTGTAAAACATGTGAGCTATAATGTAATCTGCTATTAGTTTACTGAAGGTCGCTGTGGCCTTGACCTAATGACCTCAAAATCAATAGGGGTCATCTATATATAATGACAAACATCCCTATACCTTATAGTAGTCTCCATTAAAATGGCTGTTATCATGTGGACAAACAATTTAAATCCGGATCACCAAGCTAATTTGTGCCAACTGATCAGGATCGAAACTGTTGGCTTTTAGATTCATCAGGTCCTTTCTGACATAAAAGTAAAAAGTGTACTTTCTGATTAAACAGCCTGATTCGTGCCAGCTGATCTGGATCTACACTGTTTAAACATGTGATAAACTGTATGTATGGAGCAATGGGTTCATTCTGTGTTCAACAACTGTAGGCGTAAGGGGGTCAAACTTCATAATAAAACAATTTTAAAACAACACATTTGAAACAACAATGAATCAAAGCAACAAACTTCAAAACAAATTCCAATCTGATCCAAATTTTTTACAGGCTGAAAACTGAACCAATGATTAAAAAAAACACCAAAATCTTGCTTTTAACAATTTTTATAATAGATTCTTTCACCAGCATTTTCTTAATCTTTTCTGTATTTTAGGTAAAAGAAGTTCCAAGAATAATTCATTCAGATTCAATATAACTAAGTTATTCGAAACAGAAACGATTTCATTCTAGCAAATTTCCTTCAGGTGAAATTGAATTATATAGCTACTTAATTGAAACAAGTTTGTCTTCCTATAATTAAAAGACGTAATGGGAAAAGTGAAGCCCTAAGGAAACAAGCATCTTCTGAATCTGATAACAATACAGTGCGCTCCTTCAAATCAGATCAAAGCACTAAGGAAATAAGCATCTTCTGGATCTGTTAACTATACAGTGTGCTCCTTCAAATCAGATCAAAGCACTAAGAAAACAAGCATCTTCTGAATCTGATAACAATACAGTGCGCTCCTTCGAATCAGATCGAAGCCCTAAGGAAACAAGCTTCTTCTGAATCTGATAACAATACAGTGCCCTGCTACGAATCAGATCAAAGCCCTAAGGAAACAAGCTTCTTCTGAATCTGATAACAATACAGTGCGCTCCTTCGAATCAGATCAAAGCACCAAGAAAACAAGCATCTTCTGAATCTGATAACAATACAGTGCGCTCCTTCGAATCAGATCTAAGCCCTAAGGAAACAAGCTTCTTCTGAATCTGATAACAATACAGTGCGCTCCTTCGAATCAGATCGAAGCCCTAAGGAAACAAGTGTCTTCTGAATCTGATAAAAACACAGTGCGCTCCTTCGAATCTGATCGAAGCCCTAAGGAAACAAGCTTCTTCTGAATCTGATAACAATACAGTGCCCTCCTTCGAATCAGATCAAAGCACTAAGAAAACAAGCATCTTCTGAATCTGATAACAATACAGTGCGCTCCTTCGAATCAGATCTAAGCCCTAAGGAAACAAGCTTCTTCTGAATCTGATAACAATACAGTGCGCTCCTTCGAATCAGATCGAAGCCCTAAGGAAACAAGTGTCTTCTGAATCTGATAAAAACACAGTGCGCTCCTTCGAATCTGATCGAAGCCCTAAGGAAACAAGCTTCTTCTGAATCTGATAACAATACAGTGCCCTCCTTCGAATCAGATCGAAGCACTAAGGAAACAAGCTTCTTCTGAATCTGATAACCAGTTATCACTGATCGCTCATCAGATAAAGCCATTTATTTTATGTTTTCCAGTGAAATAGAGAATTTTCTTGGTGAAATAAAAATGGTATTCCACTGTTTTCAAACAGTGGAATATCATTTCTATTTTCACTGTTTTTTCACGTTGGTACCCAAACGTACATAACATTCCGAATGAGAACATTTAGAAAACTTGAGTTTAGGTATATGATGTCACGTCATAAATTTCTGAACTTTCTGTCAAATTCACATAAATTGTGCATTAGAAGCATAAAATAAGAAAGAAAATTTGTTTTAACCAGTGAAAGATAGAAATATACGAGGGATGATCCAAAATAACGTAGACTTTTGTTATAGTTTTTATATTATTCAAGATGTCACAAATAAAATTACACAAGCTTTAATTGGAATATGTCCAGCATATTTTTATAAAATATCAGCAAAATAAAACATCACATAAAAAAAACTATGAACAATTAAAATCATACACTAACCGCTATCTGGCGCACGTCAAATTAGATCTAATAACATCAACGACGTTAATTCATGGGCGCAGCATTAGCGAAGCGGCGTATGTTCTAAGTTTCTTTAAATAGACTCCGTCACCGGAGTGGGGTGCCGGGAAACCCATTGATCGAACATAGTTGTGTATCATGTCTGTTTAAAGTCTCGCAAGTAGTTATGAGGTGATCAAAAAAGTGGTCATCTTCTCGCTTGTACCGCTGAAGAATCGACCGGGAATGCAATACCCACAGTATCGCGGTTCTTTAGCAACCGGCGTGTAACTATTTAAATAACTCATTAAAAATTGTATTTGTTAATATATAACAAGTCTTTGCATTGTGGACACAGTCTGTTAAGCTGTTTATTCAAGTGTAGTTAAAATTATAAATAACTTTTTTATTCATATTTGATAATTTATGACTTCGTAAAGATCCAAATACCAAACAAAAATATTTGTTGAAAAACATATTTATAGATTAATTATTAACACATCTTTAAAATGTCATTTGTTCGGCAATATCCGTTGCACGGTACCTCATCCAGTCTAAAATAGGTCAAAAAGCGCCACAATAGTTAGACATTAGTCTGCTTCAATTACCTCTCGGCTTGACGTCACTGCCGTAACGCCGATTTTTTTTTCTTTTTTCCTTACCTCAGACCTATTTAATGGCTCTTCTGACCGTATAAAAAACACTGGTACCACTTTAAAACTACAGCTCGGCTTACGGAAGTTTTCATTTGCGTCTGCTAGATTATTATAGCTTTTCATGAGGTGATTTTCAAAGACCATGACATTATTTTATAATAGCGCTTATTTCCGGGCGATCTGACGGCGACATTTCTGATGTTTTTACGTTGGAGATAGCTCTCTTAAATATTGACTGTTTTTAAAACGTATAGTCAGAATGACGTAAAATTTCGGCATGACATCATTTGTATACCGTGCTTAGACGTTGCGAAGTTTGACCCTTTTTCCACTAGTAGTTTTGTTTTTATTGACAGGTATATGCTTTATAAAGTACAATGGCAACGGCGTGCGCCGCATACGTGTTACCATGGTTATTCAAATAAGCGACGCGCTTTTTAAATCGATTAAATATATAAATATTTTAGCTCCATTTGTTACGTTTGTGTTCTGATTTAATTTAGTATATAATTTATTGCGAACGTGTTTCAAATTAAGATGCAATGACAAAAGTCTACGTTATTTTGGATCATCCCTCGTATTTCACTTGTGAACTCAGGAATTATGTTTTTTCACTCGTGGCTTCAACACTGTGAAAATACAAATTCTGGAGCTCCCTCTGTGAAATATATTTCTATCTTACACTGGTAAAAACAATATCCTCTTTTTCCATGGCATAAAGAGTCAAACTCTGTACTCCATAAATTTGCAGTTTCACACTGGTGACACAAGTGTAAATTCAGATCAGCTGGCACATCCTTGCCATCCAGTTTTTCTAAAAGTTTTGGCAGGCCGGTCATTGTCCGATTTTTGGCGTGAATAGCCTGTGGCACAGATAAAACAGGATGTGGTTGGTCTCATTTTAAGAACCGGCAGGTTATTTTTAATTGGCATATGAACTGCGGCTAGTCAAAGGCTGTTTGCTGTCAGAATTAAAAGCAGCAATACCCGTGACTGTATTAATTTAAGTAAACAATAAAGCAGTTTGCATTTTATTGAAAGAAGAGTTAGTCCAATGTGCGTAACTCTAAATGACCGATGACCGAATACAATAAAGAACACTTTTAATTGCTTTTTCTCAAATTAAAAGAAAACATGTATAATGCAGATTTAACTTAATTTTTTGCCTTTCACAGCAAAGTTGAAATGGATCAAATGAATATAAACTAAATGTTCAAAAAAAGGCTTGATAAGCTAATTTGAGCTTATATTGATTAAAAAAACAAATTTGCATAAATCTATGACTCCAAAATAAATGTTGCATCTGTAGATTTGTGTAATAATATATAGATTCAGGAATTACTACAACTGGTAAAGAATCAAATAGTATTTCAAAATCAATAATACAACTTATAATATCATGTTACAAAGTACGATTGACGTAATATTTGTAAAGCAAATACAAAATTCCGAGAGTCAATACATGTTTAATGAACCAAATAATTAACTTCACAATATTTGTAAAGCAAATACAAAATTCCGAGAGTCAATACATGTTTAATGAACTAAATAATTAACTTCACAATCGCTGTAAACACTGCTGTAGATTACTGTTTTGAACTATTACATCATGTTTTAAATGCATGGGGTGCTTGTGTATTACAACAAAGATGCCCATTGGCCTGAACTCCATTTAACGTCGCATGCCACTCTTAAAATAGATTAAAGAAATTTTCCGTCTACAGGTGGAAAACCACTAATCTGTTGGGAAGTCGTAGGATATCGTTGACAAGAAAATATGCGGTAAGGGAGGAATGGACTGAGGGACGGGCAAGTGAAATTCGCTGTATGTGGGGACCAGAAGTCACTTTACAAGGGGACCAGATGTTGGGGAATAGTCAGTTTTGGTCCCAATGTCCCATTGGGATTTTGAAATTTTAGAAACATTGGTGCCATCTGTGAGATAATCAATTGCTAACAAAACCAGAGTTCTAAAGTATAATCTTCTTTAAGTTTGTGTTTGTGCAATCCTGCAAAAATGTGTTAAAATTCTTTGAGGAAAGTTTAATTTAAAATGCATTAAAAATCTGTTTCTGTGCAACTGTGAATTAATTAATACATCTCTGCAGAAAATCCTATCGCAAGCCTTTAGATTTTAAATGGTTACTGCAGAATAAAATATTCTCGGCAATAAAAAGAAACCTGACATTTCATAACTATAAATAATGTATGATACATATTGTCTGCTGCAATTCGAAGAAGATGTATACACATTAACCCTTTCTGACATATATAACATTTTTACGCATTTGCAACCAGTGTAGCTCCAAATCAGCTGGCACATCCGTTCGGGCAGAGTGATTTTCAAGAGGCGGGCAGGGATGAGAATCTACAAAATTTTCTATTGCCAACATAACAGTAATGGTAAACCAATGATTTAGTATCAATTTTCTTTTCGGCAACAATACATATACATCAAAAACAGGATTCGGAAAAGAAAGTTACAACAAATAGTATAATTTCTCTCCTGAAAATGTGCATAACATTATAATAATGTCAACAAACATGCAAAGTGCATGTACTTCATGAAAAATGTAATAAAGCATATTTTGACAGAAAGAAAGTGCAGAGAAATAGAAAAGTGGATGTTTGAATAAAGCTTATGTAAGATTTTACAAATAATTTACCAGTTAGTACCACTTTGCTTATTTAGGAATACTATTAAAAAGCAGATAATTGTACACACAAATTTTTGCATTTTGGCAAGGATGGACGAATTTGTAAGTATTTATTTTTGTGTATTTTTAATTTCTGATGTATAAATTCATAATCATTTAGATGTATTTGCTCAAATTAATTTATTTGCACTACGGCAAAAATTAGTTGAGCTAATTTGTTGATTTATTGTATAACAGTTTGACTGATCCGAAAGAGGTCACAGCTTAAAAGTCTAAATAGGAATATACAATTCAAATGAGTAAATCCATGTGTCTACTACTTCCAGGCAACACTGATTTTACCTTTGGTCACATTTGCTGCAGTTGCCCTTGTGATCTGTATCTCTATAGAAATGGGTGTGTCCACTATAGCAACCCTGGAGTCTGTTGCTATGGTAACAGATGTTAAGTATGGTCCTTCACTGTCATAAACTGCCCAGATATCTGACGAGGTACTCACTGGTAACTCACCAGAACTGAAAATTGCAAAAAAAAATCTTCACATGACAATGGATGAAAAGCGAACCATCAGCAAATTATTTTACAACATTTCTGCATACCATAAACTGTGGTCATATTTAACCCTTTTCTCCATATATACACATTTTTATGCATGTGCCACCAGTATAGATCCATATCATTCGTGCCATCTGATCAAGATCTGCACTGGTCACATTTTGGTCAGAAATAACCTAATGGATAAAAATGTGAACAGTTTTGATCCTGATCAGACAGCACAGACGGCACCATAGGCAGCCGCAGAACATTGGCTACTTTTCCTCACAGGTAACCATTTATACACCTGGGTGGAGAGAAGCTATGAAGGCTTAATTTCTTGCTTAAGGAAATGAGAGGCCGGACTGGGGCTCAAACCTGGTGGGACCCCTCGATTCCTAAGCGAGCGCTCTACCACTGGACTGCTGCTGCCTTCACATGTTACATGTATTGTGGGGTGTAATCAAAAAAGTGATTTTAAACAAAGAAGCAGTAAGAACCTTTTTCACTCTCACTCCATGTATACTATCCCTTTCCTGTACAGATACACCTTTATTGCTAGGGCGATCAGTTTAGATCCAAACAGCCGGCACATCCGTGCCGTCTGATCAGGATCTAAACTGTTCGCTTTTTGATTCATTAGGTTATTTCTGACCAAAATGCGACCAGTGCAGATCCTGATCAGACGGCACAGATGTGCCGGCTGATCCGGATCTACACTGGTCGCACATGCGTAAAAATGCGTATATGTATCAAGGAAAGGGCTATACACTACTAGCAAACTAAAACAGAAATATTTACTTCAACAATCTAATAACCCTTACCCCCTTATAATTATATGCCTTTTATTGCATGAGCAAACAGTTTAGATCCAGATCAGCTGGCACATCTGTGCCATCTGATCAGGATATAAAACTGTTCACTATTTGGTCAGAAATATTGTAATAAATCAAAAAGCGAACAGTGTAGATCCTGATCAGATGGAACAAATGAGCCGGCTGATCTGGATCTTTACTGTTTGCCCATGCCCCATACATGTATATATGGAAGAAAGGGTACATATTTAATGTTAGTCTAAACCTATCATCTTGAAAAGTTCCGATCTATCTGGAGTGTTTACAAAAGGATGCTATTTCCAGCAAAGAAAAATGGCTTGTTTGGAATTCTTCAATATATAAATGATTACATCTGGACTGAAGATAATAAAACTGAGATTGGAAACCAGTCTCTAATCTCAAGCATCTGATTGGCTGAACTGTCTGTTGACTGGTCGACATTTCAGCCAATCAGATGCTTGAGATCTGAGACTGGTTTCCATTCTCAATGTATAACTGATTACATCTATGCATTATACAGTGAATCAGATAACCCTGGAGTGGTACAGCTTGTCTAATGAAATTGTTCTTGTGTTACTCAATCATTCTCCGAGATAGCTATATAATTATAGACTGAATTCATCTGTAAAGATGCACAAGAACTTTGAAGGTGTGTAAGCTTCTAATGTTAATATTCCTAGAAATTTTAGGAATATTTTGAGATTGATGTATTAATGAAACAAAGTAATTTTTAAAATGTAAAAAAATTGAATTATTCATCAGAAATGGATTTCATCCCAAGAGCAGCCAGTGTAGATCCAGATCAACTGGAACATCCTTGGCATCTGATCAGGATCTTCACTGTTCCTTTTCGTTCCCTAATACACATATGAAACCTAAATCAAAAACAGCACAGAACCTGATCAGCTGGCACGGATGCACAAGAACTTTGATCTGGTATAAGCTGCTTGGTTAATACCTCTGAAAATTGCACGGCACTTGTGCATTGAATTACTAATTAAAACAAGAAATTTATTCATCCAATTAAAAGAAAACTGATTTCAAAATGATCCAATAAAACACGAGCTACCAGTGTACATGTAGATCCAGATTAGCTGGCACTTAGGGGTGCCATCTGATCATGATCAGCACTGTTTGCTTTAGTTTTTGTGTCATTAGGTTCTTTCTGATCAAGAACCTAACAGTGTAAATCCTAATCAGACCAGTCGCCATTTCAGCCAATCAGATCCTTGAGATTTCAGACTGGTTTCTAATCTCAGCTTTATAACCTTCAGCTCAGGACTTGCAATGTTTGAGTATCAATTTGTATGGTTATTTCTGCGCAAGAAATAAATGCTGTAGATCCAGAAAAGATGACATGAATGTGCAAGCTGATCTGAATCACACTGGTTGCCCATGTGATAAAAAGCATGAATGTAATCCACCATGTAAAGGGTTAACTTAATTTAACCCTTTCCTCCATAGATACACCTTTATTGCGTGGGCAAACAGTTTAGATCCAGATCAGCCGGCACATCCATGCTGTCTGATCAGGATCTGCACTGTTTGCTTTTTGATTTGTCAGGTTATTTCTGACCAAAATGCGACCAGTGCAGATTCTGATCAGACGGCACAGATGTGCCAGCTGATCTGGATCTACACTGGTTGCACATGCGTAAAAAGGTGTATATATGGAGGAAAGGGTGAAGAGTAATGGATTAAGACTGGTAGCAAATGCTTATCTTAGCACTTAAAAGTTAGGCAACAACAATCTTCATTAGAATTTAAAAAAAATCCCCGAAATGTTATTTGTTGAAAACTGATTATAGTCTTAACATGACATCCAAGCATCTGCATTAGTCATGTAAAGTTATTTGAAAGTGTTTTTCACTCATGCCAGAGTAATGAACCAGAATTGAATAGCTAATGCCTGCCAACATAATTCATTTGACATTCTAATTGCCATTCTAATTTTGTTGAAATCCTGCTAATTAAATCAGTATCTTTTTTCAATTACCTGCTAAACTGTTGAGAACAAGTTTCTATGCTTTCTGTTGAGACGTTCAGACATGCACAACTAAAAGCATCTGTTATCTTAGAATCACCACCTTCAGCCCACTGCACGCCAGAATAAGTAAATCTGCAGATATAACAAACTTAAATATTACAATTATATAACATAACATGACTGGAGTTCAAATCAAACTTGTAAAAAAAGAAAATTGCAGACTCAAATCATAAAGCTTTTGGGTCTACACTGTCCATGTTTTTGTTCAATGAAAGGGGAATAACTTGCACAATGCCAATATTCATATTAGCATTAAAGTTCATTTTACATACTTCACAAGCTGAATTTACATGTATATTAAGCAACCTCAGAGTTTTAATGAAAACAAGCCATACACTTATTTGTTCATTAGGACTTGTTTTGGATCTACACTGGTTATTATAAATAAGATGAAAGGGTAAACTCTTTACTCCATAATGTAACCCTTTTATCACATGTATAGATTCAGACGAGCCCGTGAATGTGTGCCATCTTATCAGGATCTGCATTGTTCCTTTATCCTAATCAGTCCAGGGCTGAAGGTTATAAAACTGAGATTGTAAACCAGTCTCAAATCTCAAGGATCTGATTGGCTGAAATGGCGACTGGTCGCCATTTCAGCCAATCAGATGCTTGAGATTTGAGACTGGTTTCCATGCTCAGTTTTATAACCTTGGACACAGGGCTTTTTTTCACTGCCTGGGGAAGGGGCCCATGCCCTATAATTTTGGGGGAAAATGTGTGATTCTTTCTCTAATGGGGAATGAGAAAACCTGATGCAATGTTACTTTTTGGGGAAAACAGCATGATTTAAAAGAAATTTTCTGAGGGGAAGGCGCCCAAAAACGGCCCCTGCTATAGAAAGACAAAAAGCCCTGTAGTCTGAAAGCAAATGGTGTAGATCCTGATCTCCTGGCACAGAATATCTGTATCTAAACATGGAGTGTAGGGTTAAGTCTGATGAAATGGTCAAGTCATTTAACCCATTCCTATACAGACACACCTTTATTGCTAGGGCGAACAGTTTAGATCCAGATCAGCCGGCACATCCGTGCCGTCTGATCAGGATCTAAACTGTTCGCTTTTTTATTCATTAGGTTATTTCTGACCAAAATGCGTCCAGTGCAGATCCTGATCAGACAGCATGGATGTGGCGGCTGATCTGGATCTACACTGGTCGCACACGCGTAAAAATGCGTATATATCCAGGAAAGGGTTAACCCTTCCTCCATAGATTAAATAAATCTGTATTACGTGGGTGAACAGTGCAGATCCACTTTTTGATTTATAAGGTTATTTGTGATCAAAAACCAACAGTGCAGGTCCTGATCAGAAGGCACAGATGTGACATCTGAGGTTTGTATAAAGAAAATGGTAAACTAATTTGTTTAGAGGTATGTTGAGATTATTCTAAACCTCAAGTTCTGCAGACAAACTAACACAAATAACTGATACAGGACTCCTGTGTTCCACAATACTTAAATTGAGACCAATCTTCGATCTCAAGCATCTGATTGGTTGAAATTAAGACCAGTCTCAAAATGGACCAATCAAAAAAGCTTTGTGAGACTGGTCTCCAACCTCTGCTTCATGATCTTGCTAGCTATAAATGCTTTGCAACTTCTGGGTGAAAGACTGCCTCCATGAGTGATTAACAAGATGGCTCTTATTCTGAAAATTCAACAAGTACCTCAAACATGAGATATCCCTGCAGGATCCAAAATATTAAATCTTGATATTCAGATTCCGAAAATTCAACAGGTACCTACCCCTGCACAACACAGAGACTGGCACATTCAGCTACCGTGTGGACATGAGAGAAGTTGCTACCATCTCGTAGTATTCCTTCTAGGGAATCATTGTAGCAGCCTTTGAACCAGTTGTCACAAGCACCTGAAAAAGTAAAACAATGAAAAGTCAAGAAGTATGAAATATCAGTGGGTTGTTGTTAGTTGTGGAATCCAACAAGAAAAACCTTAGTAGCCCTTAGTCTCAATAATTCAACTGCAAGCACAGACCCATTATCATACTGACTTTTTACAAATGTCTGTCCTTTACGTCTCAAGCAGTTACCATTAAAACTGTGGTGGAAATCGACCCGATTTAAATTCTATTATTTATCCATAAACGTGAGTCAGGTAAACTTTAAGCGCCCATCAAAATTTGTTGACATGGGTGGAGGTTTAAAAGTTTTGCATAAAAAACTATACCATTATTTGTAAAGGATCACATATGATTCTACTTGAATGTGGCTTTTCAGGTATGTAAATTTTTTAAAGATACATATAGTTTAAGATGCCTTATAAGGCTGCCAAAGTTGTGATTCAAATTCTGATTGGCGGCATATAGAAATAGAAGAAAAAATTTCCGCATTGGTTTGAATAGTAACTGGGCTGTGCGACAATCATCACATATATAGAAAAGTCCTTGTCACGCACAAATAGTTGTGCTAAGTAACCCTAAACCATCAGACCTGTTCCAAACAAACAACATTTTGGCATAATGTCATGCTGCAAAGAAACTGCAGACTAATAGATGAATCCAGAGACTGTTTTGTGAGATTACTTTCTAGTACAGAAGATGGTTTTCTACAATTTCCTCATTTCATATCATATATGATGCTTGGTGCTAGTACAGGCCCCATGATTATTAAACTTTTTCATGATTAATAAATTGTTCATCATCAACTCAATTGGAGCATGAAAATTTCATGGCTTTATATCCTCTCACTTTCTAAAATAAAACATTCTGAACTGAAAATAATTATGACATATTTGATCTAATTACCAGTTTTAGAACAGTTACAATAATTATCCAATCCACCGCCCAGAGCACTGACAAGCCCACTGGCGCTTGACCAGCCGCCCCACCCCCTACCAACCCTTACTAATACGCCCTTTTTTTGTAAAAATGGTGTCTAGTCACTAATATTATTCCATTCTACTAAAATATGCGAAAATACACCGTCAAAATCGTATTCTAAAATTTTTTTTATATTTCTATGTATATAATTGAATATATACATAGAAATATAATTTTTTTAAGAATACGATTTTGACGGTGTATTTTCACACATTTTAATAGAATGGAATAATATTAGTGACTTGACACCATTTTTACAAAAAAGGGCGTATAAGTAAGGGTTGGCGGTGGGGTATTATAACGATTCGCCTCAATAACGATTCACCACATAACGATTCACCACAGATAATTAACGATTCGCCACAGCTGAATAACGATTCACCACAGTTTTAAATTGATTCACCACAGGTGTGATAAATAATACTGAAATGCAAAATGAAACGAATTACTCTACTAAATATTATTTTATGGTAGCCTAAAAAGATAATGGTAAGGCAATTAAGTGTGAACAAACAAAGAAAATATAAAAATCTTGTTGCAAACAAAAAATACAAACACATGTTTAAAGATGATTACTGATGTAATTTATTTGACAAACTGCAAACATTCCTTTCTGATTAAGGGAATTCTTCGGCGATAATTAACATGAATTTTACCCTTAACGATGTTCATATTTTGAGAAGAAAATTGTGACACGTCGAGAAAGTGCGAATAACTTTCTTGATATTTTGGGAAAAATATGACCCATTTTAAAATATTATAACTTTCCCGATATTTTATGAAATATCATCACACATTTTAAATATTTATTTAAATAACTTAATACATTTTTAAAAGAAACATAATAAATTAATAATAACAATATTATAATCGCAAATTTGTCCACACATATTGGAAAATGTGAAAACAAAACAGATTTTAAGACGTAACATTAGAAGAAATATGGTCCACTTTTATGCCTTCTAATATAGAAAAGTGACTAATCAATTTGAACAACATCTCGAGGACCGAACATAAGATGTTTAATATTTTTTTTTTTTATCAAAATCATAATTAACATTATTATAATCCTACTGTGGCGAATCGTTATTGATCTGTGGCGAATCGTTATTATTCTGTGGCGAATCGTTATGTGTCGAATCGTTATTGTGGCGGATCGTTAGTAATTCGGCGGTGGGGGGTGCGGCTGGTCAAGCGCCAGTGGACAAGCCATACCAAAACAGAAAAAGAAAAGATGATGTAAAACATGTTATTTAATCCTTGCCAAATGAAAAATTTAAAAGTCAATCAACAGGAAACATTAATATATCAGTATGGAAAGGTGCTTAAAATTTTTTTGTTACAACAGGCACTTATTCATTTGCAAGCTGAAAACTCATGTTAGGCGGCAATAGTCCTGAGCATGGGCGCTGTATGGGAGGAATACAGCAATTTGAGCATTTGTTATTTCAAGTTTGAACCTGGGTTACAGTATACTTTAACCCAGTTTGAACACAGAATTAAGTATGAAAACATTTTATTATCATGGGGCCTTGTTTCAACTCTGATTAATATATAATTCAGAAGCAAGCAGGGAGATTGCCCCCTATTCCTGTGGATTCATAATTGCACTTGAAGTAGAGGTTTGGGGTATTCCCTATGCCGCGTACATGCATATAGCCATATAGACAGCTACACTGCTCATCAAATCTTGAATCTTATGTTAGAGAATATTACCTGTTTAGACACATCAATCTCCAGCTTTTTTTATCCCAATTATGAGCTAGCTGTTAATTATTTAGCTTGACTATTCAAAGATCTCTTTAAATCATACACAATAGTAAACCAGTTCATTAATACTTTTAATGAGAATTATGTAAGTAGTTGCCATGTTTGTTTTGTTTACCAAGCCAAAGTGCTTATCAGTTTAGGTACCTGTAGAAGTAAATGCCAACAAAACTATTCCAGTCAAAACCAATGTCATCTTTGTCACTGCACCGGACCCCAGTTCATGACTTTCTCCTACACCTTTTTAATATCACGGAAATAAAAATTTTCTTAAAAGTTCACCAACTTCAACAAATTTCATCAACAGGTGCAATGTATTAATACGCTTCACTAAAATAAAAAGACCCTGGTTAAATTTATCATTGTTTCAATACGCATGTCATTCGAATTATCTTCAGTTGATTTTTCATGCTAAATTATATTTTCTGTAATATGAACAATTATGCTACGAATAAAATGACTGGATGAAATAATTGTACTTATTTCTTGCGTAGATGAAAAAGTAGCGCTGTAAATCGGTCAATCAGCATCATGACCTTTTGACCTAATTTTAGCACCAATCGCACGAGAATGTTCGTCTGTACTAAAAACAGTTTAGTCCGGAACGATGTTGACTGTTTCGTTGTGCTTGTCCATACTTCAGTAGTCTCAATAATTCGACTGCAAGCACAGACCCATTATCATACGGACGTTTTCGTTGTCTGTGCTTTTCGCGAAGAGCGAAAATTGTATATATAGAAAAGCTCTTCTTGCGCACAAATAGTTGGGCTAATACTTCAGTAGACAATTTACTAATAAAGAAGGATTAAGAGTCCAAGAAAACGATGCGAAACATACTAATATATGTAGACTCTATCATTCGTCGAATGCTCACATAAGAGAGCAGTTTTTAGGCTTCTGATAAAAAGTTACTATAAAAACAAGTGTTATAATCAACACCTTACACCTCTTAATCCTATGGGTGTTTGTCACCAACATTTGGCAAAGGTATCATGCAGGGTGGCTATACCACGTGAGTTTTTGGATGTCATGCACACATAAAATCACTCCGTAATTTCTTGACCGATTTCGATCAGATAAAGAGCATCGTATTGTTAAAAATCTAAATTTTGAATTTGTCTTTGAATGTTTAAGAAAAACGGCAGCCGAGTGATAATGAAGGTTAAATGTCGATGATTTTCAAATGCTTTTTAACAGGAGTACGGTGCTCTTTATCTGATCAAAATCGGTCCAAAATTACTGAAAAATAAGCCAAAGCCTACCTAAAGCGAGTGATTTTGTGTGTGCACGACATCCAAAAAGTCACGTTGTATAACCACCCTGTGATGTATGATCATTTTTATGTGCTTATAATGACCGAACTAGAGTTGTTATAGAAGTAAGTCTACCAGTCATTAAATTGCTGCATACCTTTAACACACATGTAGCTTAAAAAGAAACGTTAGGCCAGATAATTTAAAAGTTGCTGCCCATTAACATCCTTAAATATAACAGTGCCATCCATTGACATGAAGAAATTTACCAGGTGTAGTGCACTGTAAACTGACACAATTTATTGCACAGATCGAAAATTGCATTGTCCGTCTATTACTTGATTGCTGAGATGCGAATGACCGATTTTCTTTTGTGCTGTCAGTAACAGGCAAAATAAACTTTATAAACTTATTATATTAAAATCTCTTCTTTAAGGGTTAAGGTTACCCTAGTTTTGCAGATATACTTGTTTAGATCCTAGTCCTAATTATAAGTCGTCAATTGATATCCTTTTCCATAATACTCTGTATTTAAAAAGCAATGCAATCGTAAATTAATTAACTACATGAGGCAAAATAATTGTAATTTTATTAATTATAATTATAAGAACATAGTAATTGTAATCGTAATTTAATCGAAGGGGTTTCTGGAAATAATCTTAATTTAATGAAATACATTTTTAATTTGAATCTGAAATAACTTGAAACAAAATGATGCGAAATTCTGGTATTTTTCTTTGGACTTATTTCTTAACAATTTGACACAGTCCATAGACGAGACTTCTACAGCATGCAAAGCATTGGAGTCGCACACAGTATGTTTGAAAGTTGATCCTGTATCAAGGATAAAGAATCAAATGCAACGACCTAATGCCATTCACCCAGTCTGTGTCAACGGGCCGATGAAAAGTGAGTTCAAATACTAAAAACAAAGAATTTCATGGTCCGGTCGCAAAACATGTGAAGTAGTACTATACTTAACAAAACAAAAAGAAACTTTACATGGTGCGGTAATGAAGCGGTCGTCTCCATGTGATCTCGGCCTATCCGTAACTGACCCAGAAGTTGCATACCGAGTTGTCAGGTTATGAACTCTTTGCCTATAGCACAAAAAGTGAAGAGCAACGTCATTGACAGACGTGCCAGCTCTAAGCATACTGACAACCTGATTTCTGTCATTTTTAGATATCCGTGGCATGCCCGTCTTCAATCTTTTGTGTTTTTGTGTCAATGATAAAGATGTACGTGTGACTGTGTAAACAACTGAAATGAACCCGGGATAGGTCAACACGAGGTTGTGGTCAAAAGCGGAAATGAAAAGCGTGCTAGCTGGTGCAAAGTACAATTGCACAAAATCTTGTGTCGGTGTACTCTCAATACTCAGGCCAATAAGAACATAAAATATTATCGATAACGTTCACATAAAGTTACCGTTAACCCTCTTATATTGGTCATAAAGTATGTTAATTTTCTTTGTTTTTATTAAGTATATGATTTGGTGACTCTATCAAGCTTCCAGGCTCGAGCTATTGCTCGATTTCATCACACCTAAAACAGGCTCATGTCCAATGAAAAGCCGAGGCATTAGTTTCCTTCATTCCAATAAAACTCGAAGCTCAAAAATAACCAAGATTTTTCAGGTTCAAGTGCAGGTAAATTTATCATTTTCGCCAAGAAATGTAGTTTTGTCTGTAATCACACCAAAATTGAACTCCATTTTTTAATTTCATGTCCCAAAACATCTTTTTCAAACAAACCACTATTTCGCAGCAAAGCAAAAATTAGCAAATATCCCTTATGGTTAAGTGCAGTTCTGAAAAATAAATGATGAAGTGCAGTTGGCTTTTTTCCCCCAACTAAGGGTAAAACGTCGCCGTCATATTTCCCTGACTGATATGACCATGTAAACATATGACCGACAATTAATCAATTAAAGAAATAAAATAGTGTTTTGTTTGAAAAAAAAATTGTCTTGGGACATGAAATTTAAAATGGAATTCAATTTTTGGTGTGATTTCAGGAAAAACTAACTTTCTTGGTGAAAAACATACAAAATGACAAATTTCCCTGCACTTTACCCTAAAAATACTTGGTTATTTCTAGGGTTTTACTACTCGTACTTGTACTCGTACTTACTCGAGTACAAATTTTCAAGTACTCGGCAGGACTCAGTACTCATCTTAAATTATGAGTACAAGTACTCGTACTTACTTAATTACTGAAGAAAAATGGTCAGTACTTATGAGTACTTTACGAGTACTGTATGAGTACTTGCACACTTCATTAAATCATTAAATAAATCATTATAATTGTCAATGGTTGAAATAATTTACTAAAATTTACAGTACATTCAGTTAGATTATAAGATTTAGCAATGGAGTCAACAGAACAGATTATCACCTTATTATAATACAATGGGAGATAACATGTTTTCTCACCTTTGCAAATATAATTATTGTGAGACCAGATAGGTGTAGATGACACTTTTGAAAGGCTTATGATGTTATTATGCAAAACCTGTGACTATTGACTGTTGAACTAGTAGTTGTTCATGGTCACTTTTTTTCAATAATGGAATACTTATGATTTCTGTGTAGGTTTATGTATTTTTTATCTAGTGACAATGTTAGTAATAAAATTATTATTACTTTATTATAAATAAAATTATACAACTTTTTTATTACAAGCAAACCACATTTGAATAAGTGTATAGTATGCTATATAATTATAAAAATAATACTATAGTTATTGTTATCACAAAATACTCATGAGTACATTAAGTAGTACTTAGTACTTACTTAAGTACACTCACAAAAGTGAGTACTCAGTACTTACTCGAGTACATTTTATGCATCCAGTACTCAGTTCTTACTCCAGTACTGAACCTCAGTACTCAGCGAAACCCTGGTTATTTCTCGCCGATTCAGTTTCCTTGTCCAAGGTAAGTTGTGTTCCAATAAGAATTCAAACACCATCTTGGTATCAAAAAGTTCGGAAAAAAAGGTGTAGCAGGTTCACATCTATATCTCAATTTTAAGAGTTATTTATTAAATGAGTAAAGGTAACAAATTTGCCAATTTTCGTCCAAGATGTCGGACTTTTGTTTACAAAATGCATGGTAAGGTGCGGTTTAATTACCCACCCGTCCGGACATGGGAAAAAAACTCAAATTTGATGATTTTTTCAGCTGCAAGATTTCCCATGGAATGATGGTCCACTTTGAAGCTGCCATCTCACCGGTCAAGAAAAGGTACACGATGACATACTTTTCAGTTCATTTGAGCAAGAAAGGGGCTTTGATAGGGGGTGCAGGGGTGGTGGTAGCACCTACCCAACAGTGCAATACCAAAATGTTTTCCTTCAGAGATATCAAGCTTGGATTTTTGGGCACACTCATACACTCATTTGTGCTTTCAGTTTTCATTTTGGAGTGCCCGAGGCAGGTAACTTATCGTAAATTTAAATGATTTTACATTTATATGATAACATTTTACTTTTAACTCTTCTACAAGAAACATCTAGATTTTATACAAGAGCGAAGGAATTCCGCTCATAAATAAGGATCACATTAACTGCATTTTGTAAATAGTGTTTTATATTTGTATTTGCAGGCGCGTAGGAGCGATTTGAATATTGGGGCCGCGGAGGAGATGATTCTGGCTTCATAATATTATCATTAATATGCCGGTATAATACGTTTCTTATTTTATACAACAATTATTTAGTCATTGGTGTATATAAAACGTTCAAATCATCATATTCATTAACTGAACTACTGTTATTTACAATACCATCACGGTTCGTAAATTAAACGTTTATTGTCTCAATAATACCAGTACATAGATCTCTATATGCAAAAGTAATAAATGTACAAAGATCGGGTAACGAAAGATGCATCAGTAATAGTGTCATAGGCCTATCCATATCTACTGAATATTCCTAAGAAAATGATGTTAATTTTTTTTGTTGCTGTGTCGCCTTACTAGGCGACATTTCGCCATCGGCGGCGTCGTCTGCGGCATCCGGATTTCCTTGTCCGGAGCCTAACTTTGTCACCGTAGGTCTAAATGACTCCAAACTTGGTATGCATATTTCTGGCAATGCCAGGAAGTGCAGTGCACAATAACCGAAACTCTTCCTTCTTCCATTTTTAGTTATTCCCCTTTGATTGATTTTTATAGAGCATTTCTTGTCCGAAGCTTTGTCACCATAGGTTCAAACGACTCCAAACTTGGTATGCATGGTTCTTGCAATTTTATTAATGACTCGAAGTGCAGTGTACAAGAAGAGTAACTCTATCGGGTCCGCTTTTTGAATTAAAACCGTTTGATTTTTATAGAGCATTTCTTGTCCGGAGGGTAACAATGTCACCATATGTTCAAATGACTCTAAACTTGGTATGCATGTTTCTTGCAACGAGACAATTAAAGGTTATTTTATCGGAACTGCAACTTGCAGAAATATTGGGGCCGCGGCCGCGGCCGCGGCTCCTGCGGCCCCTGCGCGCCTGATTTGACATTCATTTGCAAGTGAAAACCTTGCACAGGATTACCTGAAACAAATATTGTGAACATTACGTTATTGTTATTGGACGTTATTAATAATTATCCATTTGAAACAGAAATAACCAAATAAACTTTACATGTGTTCTTTACTACCGACGAAAACCCGACGAATTGAGACCGGTTAAAATTGTACAGTAGCCTCAATAGTTCGACGGCAAGCACAGACCCATTATCATACTGACTTTTTATAGATGTCTGTTCTTATAGATGTCTGATCGCGGAGGGCGATCATCGCATATAGAAAAGCCCTTGTTGCGCACAAATCGGTACATATCTGTCATTTTGAGTTTTTATAATTGGTGATCTTGTTCTTGTTCTTCTTCTTCTTCTTCTTATTTTCAAAAAAATGGAAATTAAATATAAATACTAAAGATTACTTCTGAAAGAATTTAAATCGAATTGTGTTTTTGTTTAATTTTACTTATCAGAAGGTATATAGTCGTGTTACTTGCTGGTTTGAGAGAGAAAGTGACTAATGACCTACTTTTTAGTTTTCGATATAAATGATACATATGTATTTGTGTTGAATAATAAAGATAAGACAACACATTCTCAGCTAAAGATAGTCGCAGGTAACGTGACAATCGATTTTAGAGTATATTAGTTTTTATAAGTTGGGCATTACACGTTTCTTCTGATTATTAAATGGAATAGAGTGAGTAGTTTGAGAATAGTGTGACATATCCTATATGTTTCAACGAATATCCGGGCATTACGTTTAATATGTAAACTAAAGACTGGAAATTACTTTCCAATTTTCACTCTATACAACTTTTTGTCAATTGAGAAGCCTTTCTGTACTTTTTTTAAATTTAATTTTCAACGCGCTCTAGGACTAGCACGAGACGGGTTGCAAGACAGAGTCTATTGTCCGGTATTGAACGGCTGTATCGAACATTTAAACATCAACACCGTTTCCGTTGTCGAGGAAAACAGTTTTTACAAAAATCGGTAATTTTAAACTATTTCGGTATTTTAAAACTATATTGTAATTTAAGTTCAATTCTTTTAAACAAAAAATGAAATACTAACTTCGTTTCAATCGCTCCTTAGAAAAAGTAACGTCGCGGTAATCCAACGAAAAGCTATCCATCCTCCCCCACTGGCACTATCCAGTAGCGATAACAAAGCAATACCGACTTCGCCGATCCGTATCTGTCACCATTATAACCGTACAATGTTTATCAAATAATTGCACATTTATTATCACTAAAAAAATAAAATTGATAACCTAATTCAATAGAGTAAACATTAAATATTAAAGAAAAAATAATGATACTGATATTTATAACCGTCTTTTATATTTATTTTATCGTTTATTTGTAACAATTTTAATGCGCCGACGGACTACTACATCGCCATTTTTGTTTGAATCTGCGAGGTCATGTGCTGAAATATTTATTTACTACGTATTGGCTATAGGTACAACCAAGTGTTATACGTCATTTTAAAGGGGAGATTGTGAGCTTTCTATTGGTTATAAATTAATTTATGCAAATTTATGTGGGTCAGAGAAATTTAGCGTCAAAGAATGCCGTTTTTCATTGGCAGATTGACGAAAAATTTCAAAAGGTCACAGGGAAGCACAGGTACTGTTAAAAAGTATCGTCTTTTGTTTATCATTCAACATAGTACTGATAAAGATAAGTGTTAGCGCATTTTAGCGCAAGCTGGATGAAATCATATACTGAAAATCTAAGGTTCGTTTTATTCCGTCGATTCCCGGATATCGCCTCCATCTCGTGTCCGTGTTGCTCGTATTCCCGTTCGATATTCTCCGCCAACCTCCGCTTAGATTATCGGACTGCTCTCCTCTGACAGTAAAACAGTTTTCGCGAGTTGCAGTAAATCTTGTTTCTTCAACTTTTGCTTTTCCTGTCGTTTATATTTGCATTGTTTCAGGTAATTTCCGTGAATAAGCGTAAGCACAGTATGATATGTTACTTGTTAAATTAAAACACGGCATAATTATTGCATGACAGCATGCGTACGGATCTTTTCTTCGTCAAATTGTAGCCAATGTAGGCGAGTGACGGATTCGAAGTTCGATCGCTGATCGCTGGTTCACATTTATGATTTAATTAATATTGTATCTACTGCAGTATCTTTCTGGGGAAGTATAAAATATTGTGTTGCATCAACAACTCGCATTGATGTGCATTATTCACTGTTCTATCTGAATACATTATATTCAGGTTTTAGCCCCAGTAGAGATTTGGAATTTTATTTTCAAGAACAGAGAACATCAATATTTGGTAAAAAAATCGTATATTGCTTCGTAACTTATTTTTAGGTTTAATTTAATTTTTTATAAAAGATTTGTCTGCAGTGCCATAGCTTGATTATTCAGCATATTTTACTGTAGTTTAACTGTCAAAAGTTACATGTATCAAAGTAGGGAGCAAGACATTTCAACCCCTCGACATTTCAACCCCTTTGCAATTTGTAAAATCAAAGACTTTTCAATCCCTCTGGCATTTCAACCCCCAAAATATCTAAATCATTTCAACCCCTTAAAATAACGAAGACATTCAAAACCTAATAAATAAACTGACATTTCAACCCCTCTGTCTTAACTATTAATAAATCAAAACACCATGAAAATTTGAAATTTATTATATACTTATTACAATATTACAGTTTCTGTGACTACATAGACCTTTTGTAATGCTAATATTTAAAGAAATACATAGACATTAAAAAGTTTATTAGGATTACAGATCTGACAGACAAAAAAGAAGGGGGTGGCCTGTTTCCGATTCGCGTAAATTTATCACCTTTTCAGTTACTGTATTCATTTTTGCATATTTGTTTTTCTGAAGGAATAAGCTTTAAAATGATGTATAACTTGATGGTATTTCTTTAATTTTTAAAAATACTCTGTTATCGCTATATCCAGGATATCACCCTGCAAAGGCACATGATGAGCGAGATCAAATTGTTTCTTCCCAACGACTTTACATAAAAACTATGTCAACTGCAAGGCTGTTGGAAGTGACTGACCCATCTTTTACTGTATTATTTTCCCTGCCTTTCAATTTGTCATCAAACTTCAACTGCACTGCAGAGCCGCAGTGACTGCCCCACGTCTTTTTTTCTTCCATATACACTCATCTTTGCCTAATAATGTATTGTTGTTGTTTTATTAATTGTGCAGTTTTTCCCTAATAACATACACGATTCTCATTTCCTGTTATGCTAGTCCTACCATGGATGGATTATGCAAAGATATTTTTTTATTTTCAACTTAGAAAATAAAACCTATACTTTTTCGCCGAGTATGTTAATGACAACAAAAATTATAAGTGATCTCAGAAAAGGAATATGAATGTATATCAGTGATATATCATAGATTTAATCACTATCATTCAATACATAATTATGGACAATTTCAGTGGTCATGTAAGAATAATATTCAAAACTTCACACTTCACTTTCAGTTAAGTTGGTTATATATGTCATTTTTATTATTTTAATTTTTCATTGCAGGTGTACACAGTTTGTGATAGTTGGATGCAACAGCTGTTTATTGCAATGTGGCTGGCAGTATAATGATAAACTGGACATTTCCTGTATATATTATAAAGTTTGAAAGAGCAACTCAGTGGTTTAAAATAAACTATTAACTATATCATTATAAATTTATATTAATTTTAAAATCTTCAGAAGTTCTTATGCTAGAAATATTTTCTTTAAATAAACAAAGACTGAAGTATGAAAGAAAATCGTCAGCCCAGTAATGTAATCTGTTTTCCAGTAATTATGTGTATCAGTTAGCCAATATTCATAGTTACTTGTACAACTCTTTGCTCTATTTAAGGAATGATTCTTATTTTGGTGCGGTTCATGCAGATTGGACGTGCACGCGAGAGCTGGCAAAGCCATAAAGCGCGCTAGCGCTTTATGGTAAATTTGCCAGCTCTCGCGTGCACGTCCAATCTGCATGAACCGCACCAAAATAAGAATCATTACTTATATTTACATTTTATTCATTTTTTTCTTAAAATAAACTTAAGTCGAACGCTTTCAAAAATTAGTATTAAGTGAAAGGGGGAGTAATACGTGGGAGTTTTCAATAGTAACAGCCATGACGTTACTGACGTCATTACGGGTCATGCGGTTCATGCAAAATGAACCGAATTTTTTTAAACGAGGAAATCAATAGGAATGTAAATATAAAGATATATTATTATTTATAAAGGACAAATTGTGAATAACAACACCATGGAGTATTCTGTTCAGCTGAATGGTCAGATGGTGTGTTCACCAGATGCTGATAAGGTAATGTTGGCATACAATCTTTATCATTTGCTTCAGGTATTTTAGCACCTTTCTCCATAAACACACCTTTATGGCATGAGCGAACAGTGTAGATCCAGAGCAGCCAACACATCCTTCTGATCAGAATCTTAACTGTTTGCTTTTTAATTCATTAAGTTATTTCTGACCAAAATGCAACCAGTGCAGATCCTGATCCATTAGTTTTTGGAGGGGAGCATTGCGTAAAAGGCATATATCAGGGCACTAGACAACTTTTGGGGACAGGTACCTATACCGGCAGGAAGGGGAATTTTACGTCATTTTAAGACAAAAAGGGGAATTTTAAGTAATATACATGTTTTGAATTTAAAGGGTCACACACACTCGTAACACTGTTTTCTACCTCTGATTATAATAGCAAGCATATTTTGTGACAGTAGACTTACAAATAAAACAATTTAGTTACTTTTTTATTATTTTTTTCAATGTTTTTTTTAATAGATTTTTTAGAGAAATTATTTTCTGAAATAGGGGAAAAAAACATGATATTTTGACAGGGGAATGGGACCCATATTCGGCCCTAAAAACAGCCAAATGAGTGCCCTGTATATATGGAGTAAAGGGTTAGCAGTATATAACATTCTTGCATACCGAATAAGTATTTCCGCGTGATTTATCGGGAAAAGAAAATCTTACCTTTTCCCTAGGGAAAAGATAGCGTTCGCATGCTACGTGAATGACGTCTCGTCTTAAAGTATCTGACGTAATATAGTCAAGTTAGTAACGTCATTTAGAAAGTAAGGTTTGAGTAACGTCAATATTTCAACGTAATGAAACAAAAATAAGTTTGTTAACATATACACAATGTTATGAAAAGTAAAAGGTATGCAAGAAAAAGTATCTTGCATGAGACATTCGGTAAAGATAGAAAAATCTGTCACCTTGGTGAACTGTTTTGGCGGGAACTCCGCTAAAACAGTTCCCCCTCGGTGACAGATTTTTCCATCTTCACCTCACACTCATGCAAGATACTTATAATCCTGACTGTAAGTGTACTGGAAAGAGAAACCATGGACTCCGAGGATTTGTTACCACTTTGTGATATGATGATTCATGCTCATGACTGTGACTTTGATCATTCAGGGGTAACATCATTCTGTATAGAACTTTTGCAGAGTACACAGTAAGGGCCTTGTGAAAATGATTGTTTCACCAATTAACATTCGTTGATTCCTGTGTTAAATTGATTTTGGAAAATTATCCATTTACCTCATGTAAATGCTTGTTTATGCATGTGCAACCAGTTTTGATCCAAATCAGCTGGCACATCTAGCTGGATCTACACTGTTTCCCCATGCAATGAAGGCATTTATATGTACAAAAGGGTTAAAGTATATGCACAAATTGCAGAATATACTAAATTTGCTGTTATAGCAAAATCTATGCCAATCTATTTATTCCACAATTTAAATTGCAGTTACATAAAAGTCTGTCCTAAAGTTCAGCAAATTGAAGCTGATGTCTGCATCTTTCAGGGCAACAGAGAGCTTTCAAACTTATCAAAACTAAAAGGACTGTCGAAAGATGACAAAACAGAAAATGCCATGCTGCGATCTCGCATTGATGAACAGTCACAACTCATAATGATACTCAAAACCAGAGCTGATGAAGCATTCTCGAAGATCCAGACTCTTGAAAGGATAAACAAAGAACTCACAGATTTCAGAGACAATGCTAAAGAAAATTTAGACCATGAAATAAGAAAATTCAATCTGCTTGATGGAAGATTTAATGACTTGGCTGCAAACCATGAAGAAATGATAAAATTTAAAGATGAGTATAAAAGAGTTAATGCGGAATTAAGAAAAGAAAATGAAAAATTAAAAGACGAGAATGGAAGACTGTTTTCAAAGGCAATACAAGAAAAAGATGATATGATACGACAGTTAGAGGGCAAATTAGTTACTGCAAGAGACCAGTACACTGCAATGGAAACCAAATATAGGTAAAAGCGTTTTAGGGCTGGATACCAAACTCAGTGAAATGATGTATGGGGGTTAGTTTGTGCAGTCTTGGGGAAGTTTAAAAATGATAATTGTTATCTATTTTGCCAAAAATCCTAATGAAAATTAAGTATTGTTGGCCCAAAAAAGGGTTTCAAGCAACCCCACTGAACGCCCTCTGAATTCACCCAAAACGTTCAAATTATACTGCTTATGGCAATACAGTTGTAACTTTGCAGAATTCTTTAAGTTAAGGTCATACTTAATGCAGTTATATCCCTTTTTGTACTTGGATTTTGACATGATACCTTAACATTGGCTATAACATTACCATTTTTTATTATTTCTTTATCAAACTTTAAAATTATATTGCTTATGGAAACATGTTCATGATAATTCCAAATTCTTAAGGTCAAGATAATTATTTGATAGAGTTATGCCCCTTTACTTGGATATTTTCATTCTGCAAAGCACAAGAGGGAAACACAAGTGTTTTAACTAAACACCCATCAAGTGTTTTGTATTACATTATTTCTCATGATATGACCTCATTTAAAGTGATATCATTGCATCTATTTTAATTTTCCAGACATGCTATTCAAGAAGGGCGTACCAAAGAGGAAACATTGAGAAATGAAATACAAGCCCTGCAGGACAGATTGAGGACAGAAACTAAAACTTTACAGAATAAACTCAATGAAGCAGAAGAAAGATTAAAAGGTTTTACCTATATAAAATTTAAACAATTTGATCACCAGTGAATACATATATATCAATAGTTTTAATTATTATAAAAGAAAACTATTTATTTTAGGCTTTCTGGTGAATTATAGAATTTTCCAGGTGAAATTAAAGTGGTATTTCACTGTATATCAAATAGTGGAATATAATTTTTGTTTTAACTGTTTTTCACGTTGGTACCGAAATACACTCCGAATGGGAATGTTTAGAAAACAGGTTAAGTTTGGATATACGACGTCACGACATCACGTCATAAACAAACATTTTTTGCGCCATTTCATGCAAATTTTCTGTCAAATTCCCACAAAATGTGCACTTGAAGCATGAAATCAAAAGGCTATTTGTTTTTTACCAGTGAAAGATAAAAAAATATTTTACTTGTGAACTCCAGAATTATGTATTTTCACTCATGGCTTCGCAAAAATACGAATTCTGGAGCTCGCTCTGTGAAATATATTTTTATCTTGCATTGGTAAAAACAAATATCCTTTATATAATACTTTTACTTTATTATTACATGCAGTAGAAAGTAGAATGGTATATTTACAGTGGTCCCAATTGAACAAATAAAGATATCCCTTATGTTTATGTAATGTGCTTAAGTAGTTTGATGTATTTACCCATACAAAGTATGTAAACAGCCAAAAATAACCTTTTATCTACAATATATTGATGTGTGTCTAATCCAGTTTTAGTTTTAGGACTTAACATCTGTTGAACTTTTCACAATTTATTTAAAAATTAAGTTCTTTTAACCCTTCCCTCCATATATACTCATTTTTTCGCATGTGCGACCAGTGTAGATCCAGATCAGACATCACATCCGTGCTATCTGATCAGGATCTGCACTGGTCGCATTTTGGTCAGAAATAACCTAACATTTCAAAAAGCGAACAGTGCAGATCCAGATCAGACAGAACGGATGTGCCGGCTGATCTGGATCCAGAATCTGGATCTACACTGTTCGCCCACGCAATAATGGTCTACCTATGGAGGAAAGGGTTAACACACACTCAAATTCTTATTTAACATATTGCTGGAAAGAAATGCAGTTTTTGTGTGTTAAAATACCCTGTAGAGGTAAAACTACTAGTATCTTATTAGTCGCTGTGGAAGCCCATTGAACACATTGTTGGAATATCAACTGCTGATAGAAAACAATTTATGATTTTAACAACAACCCTTATAGATACATGAGTCAATTATACATGGTTATTTTGCTATTTTGATTGCTTTTTGTTGTTTTTGTTCTTGATAATATGTTTCATTTAGAAAGTGGTTTTTTTGTGAACAGGTGCTAACTACAAACTACAGAACCAGATAGACAGTCGTCAGAGTGTCGAGACGGAATCCCTGGCCAAGATACAGCAACTTACAAAAGAGAAGGATGAACTCTTGGATCTTGCCATGCAGAGGGGCAAAATTATACAGGTAGGTAGGGGGATATGGTGAGATGAAAAAAAAGTAATATATGTATATCAGGAATCGCCACACTCACAAAACACAGCCTTCCCACACAGCAAAAAGGAGAGAGGAAGAGAGAGAGAGCATGTTTTTTTATAAGTATGTCAATTCAAATAGGACGCCACAAACAATTAACGAAGTAGAGAACAACTTGTTTTGCCACTGGGGGTTTAAACCAGGTTCTAGAGTGCACCAACTTCACACTTGCCCCAACAGGTTCTCATATCACAAAACAAGTACAAGTTGTTTCGGTGAAATAACTCTATCCCACCCCTCGGCTCAACAATGTTGCATGCAAAAGCACACAAACATATAAAACATAAGAATCTAATAGCATTGCAAAGCCAAAGGGTAGGTACTCAATGATCTTACCAAGACCAGAGCTCCTGGAGTAAAATCAGCAAAAACAGGATGAACCCCTGCCACCGTTGTGCAACCAAAGAGGTTAGCATAATGATCAATTGTAGATGGGTTAATCACCAGGCCTGCAGAGCGCTGTAAAATATCATGTTGGTAACCTTTCTTTTTAAATTTACAGATGGTTTTTATGAATAACCAGGAGAAATTAACATTGCCTTTTATCAGAAAATAGGGGACTGCAACTTTTAGATCAGTTGGTATATCCGTGCTGTCTGATCTGAATCTGCACTGGTTGCATCTTGGTCAAAACTAACCTTATGAATAAAAAAGCAAGCAGCATTGATCCTGATCAGAAAGCATAGACAGTGTAGATCCTGATCAGATGGCAGTGATAGGCTGGCTTATCTAGATCTACACTGTTAGCCCATCTGATTAAGTTGTATCTATCGTGTACAAGGTTAAACAGAATATTTGTTGTAAATATGTTGAAACAGACATAAATTAAAGTGAGATAGTAAATGGCATCATCTCTGTTTTACAGAAGGAGCAGTCAGATAACAAGGTGCTAAAGAAGAAGATTGCAGACATGGAGAAATCTGTGATAGACATGCAGGAAAAGTTTGAGTACGTATTCAAACCACAATTCTGCAAGTTGTCTTTTTAGTGCTAAAACGTTGTATCTCCTTCTTTTCTTGTGTTGCTCTTTCGAAGAAATGGTTCTAAAAAGGATCACTTTGTCCTTTGGTCCGTCTTGACTAGTAACATTCACTTTTATTTTGCCATATCTTAATATTTCTTCATCTAACTTTTCAGTTATATTGTTTAAGACAACACGGTGATGATCCCAAAATGTTTTGGTCAAGGTCATATTTATTTGAGTTATGCCCCTTTTGTACTTGATTTTTTATACTGACAAAGTACAAGACACAAATTAAATCTCATGGAAGAGTGACTTTTTTATTTCATCGTTTTTTGCTGTATTTATTTAGTGTGATTGTGGTAAATTATGTAGTAACTTATACAAGAGTTGTTTTTTTTCTATGTCTGTGGTTATCTAATGCATGTACTAGACTTCAGGGATTGGCTCTGGTTGTTAGAAGAGGGAGAAGTTTTTTCTAATTTTAGGGAGAGGTCAACAAGGATTTCAGCTTTCTTTATGTAACATGTGGGGAAAAACTTCTCGCTTAGCTCAGCACAGGGGAAGTTCAGGACATTTAGAAGGCTATTTCTTCCAATTTGCAGCTAAAGCCATTCCCTGAATTTATTATTATAAAAAAAAATGTATAAATTGCTAAGGAATATGTTTACAGGCGTGAGTCAGCTGCCGTGAATGCAAACAAAGCTGTTAAGAAGTTAAAGGATGAACTAGATCAGGCAGAAACTATGGCAAAGGAGGTCACCAAGGTAATAGGGTCAAGGTCATTTCTAGATTGTACATCTTAACCCTTTCCTCTACAGATAGACCTTTATTGCAATGGAGAACAGTTTAGATCCAGATCACCCGGCACATCTGTGCCATCTGATCAGGATCTAAACTGTTCACTTGTTTATTTGTTAGGTTATCTCTGACCTAAATGCGACCAGTGCAGATCCTGATAAGACGGCACGGATGTGCTGGCTGATCTGGATCTACACTGGTCACGCATGCCTAAAAATGTGTATATATGGAGGAAAGGGTTAAGCAGGTCGAGTGTTCCTGCTAAAGAATAATAAGGTCATACATAAGAGTCATTTGTAGTGCGTGTCAATAGTTGTGTGCTAGCAGAATGGTTTCAAACTTGTTACCCCGGTACTTGGTTTATAAATCTCTTGGTCATGATTTTGATTCCCAAACTAGGTCTTTGATTTCTGAAATGCTTCATAGTACATGTATTTTCCACAACAGTACTTGTTTATTTCCAAGAAGGATGTCAGTTTGTGAGCTGGGGCTTTACATCATGCATGTTAAAGAACTTTAAAAAATTAGCGAGGGTATCTCTCCTGGATTTTTGTTTATTAAACCATCCACTGGTTACCCCTTGAAACTAAAATATTAAAAACATAATTGTATGCATAGCTTTAAAAAATTGTGGGACTGAATCCGAGGCTACAAAGGTCATTTTGTATTTGAGTCAAGGACATTTATGATTCTGTACCAAAAGAAAGGTAATATCAAAGATGAAGATAAGACCTAGATTAAAAAGAGGTTATCACTTTGCCTGGTCAACAATATTCTGTTATTTACAGTTAATAGTATTTTTATTTCAATAGTTAACTAAAATACTCATAAATATAGCCCTTTCCTCCATAAATACACATTTTTACGCATGTGCGACCAGTGTAGATACAGATCAGCCAGCACATCCATGCCGTTTGATCAGGATCTGCATTGGTTTCATTTTGGTCAGAAATAACCTAATGAATCAAAAAGTGAATATTTTAGATCCTGATCAGACATCACAGATGTGCCAGCTGGATCTAAACTGTTTGCCCACACAATAAAGCTGTGTCTATGGAGGAAAGGGATAGAATAAATGACAGAACTCAAATAAAATTTTTTAGTTATTATTCGACACTTGTTATAATATTTGAATTCAAAAAATGTTCCTCATAAATCAAATTTTAATTTTTAAGTTGGATACCAGTCTGTGTGAAAAGTTTGCAAGCTTATTATTATCTCCCTTGATTGAAATGCATGTATGGTAACCTCAAACCATGCAGATTGACAATCATTAAGGGTGGCAGTTTATAGGTCTACTTGAACTATCACATTTTATTCCCCTACTCAGAAAAAGGTGGGGGAATATAGGTTTGCCCTTGTTTGGGGATATAGACGGTATGTTCTGTGTCTGTCTCTTGCATTATAGTTACACCTATGCAAGATAGGTGCAATATTTGTATTTGTATAGCTTTGGGGTTATGTATATATATTATAATTTAAATCTTCTTTTTCAAGATCATCAAGTTGAAAATCATCAGGGGTAATTGATAGATGTTGTCATCTCACAGGTGTCTTCACAATATGTTGTATTTTTGTTTAATCTCACAAGATAAATGACAAATAATGTAAATATACAGTGCAGCATGCTCATAAATGTGACCATTCAGAGGTTTGTGTATACCAGTGTACATGTATGTATTGGTAAAAAATTAATATATTGTTATTGTAGATGACCCCAGAGTATTGGTCCTATGATTATAAATCTCAGTACTCTAAAATTGGAGTCCAGTCTCCAAAAAACTTGTTTAAGATTGGTCAGTTTACATAGTGAACCAAGTTTGTCAGAGCTTATGTGACCAGAAAAATGTGCATGGGTGGTCCATGTAAATGAAATGATCTTATAATGAAATCAGCATTATATCAGGTTCTTAAGCCTTCTAAACTAATTTCAACAACAGAAGTTACGTTACGTACTGTTTTACATAAATAAAACCACGCTAAAAAGTTACACCAGGCGGCGTCACAGGACGTGGCACCTGTTACTGACAAATTTTAAACCATTTCAAGTTCAATTTAAAACAAGTTCAACTAATTAGCTACTCAAGTTTAGTTTAGTTTCAATATAAATTTCATTGTTTGAATCTAGCTTTCAATAGTGTTATGGAAATAACTTCGTTTCTATGAACACTGCTAGAAAAAACCCTTAAGACACATTATAAAAGTAATCTTTCATAATTCTTATGATTGAGATGGAATAGTTAACGTGCTGAATCCTCTAAACACGAGAATGTTCCTAAATATGCGTTACATCACTCTATTAACCTTTTCCTCCATATATACACATTTTTACGCATGTGTAACCAGTGTAGATCCATATCAGCTGGCACATCTGTGTTGTCTGATGGTGATCTGCACTGGTCACATTTTGGTCAGAAATAGTCTAACAAATCATAAAGCAAACAGTGCAGATCCTGATCAGACGGCACGGATGTGCCGGCTGATTTCTGATCAGACAGCATGGATGTGCCGGCTGATCTCAATCTACATTGTTTGCACAGGCAATACAGGTGTTTTTATGGAGGAAGGTGTTCACAATGTTCCCATTATATTCTGACAGTTAACCTGTTGTTAATTACAATTATGTGTAAAGCTTGGCCTTTAAGAATAGATTCATTGAAATTTTGTTGTACATGTAATAGAATATACCAGGATTTACATTTACATTAACAGAAAGTATAAACCTAGATAGAAATGTAGTACTGAAACAGATTTACTTTTATCCCTTTATTCCATATATGCACTTTTATTGCATGAGAGGTTATTTCTGACCAAGATGCAATCAGTGTAGATCTAGATTAGCCAACCTGTCTGTGCCATCTGATCTGGATCTACACTGATTGCATCGTGGTCAGAAATAACCTAATGAATCTAAAAGCAAACAGTGATCACATGGCAAGGATGTGCCGGCTGATCTGGATCTACACTGTTTCCCCACTCAATAAAGGTGTATCTGTGGAGTAAAGGGATAAAGGCCATAAAGCTGATATATTAATTTGTTAATTTCTTGTGTGAATTTTCAGGAATTTGATGCTTACAAGAAACACACTACTGCCTTGTTGAAGAAAGAGAAAGAGTTGAATGAACGACTTCGACATCTGTGTGGTTGAAAGAGCATGGCTGAACTGAAATATTTTTCTTTATAACTTTATCCATCATTTTGTGCCAAAGAGTTTTAAGAAAGAATTCAACATCTGTATGGTTAAAACAACACAAGTTCACAGAAGTAATTCCTTATAAACAGAATCTGTCCATTCTATGCCAAAGAGTTTAATGAAAACTTTCAATATCTGCAAGTTTATTCCGTTCACTACGTCTGATTGAAAATCTCTTAACCCTGAACTCAATGACTTTTATTGCATGGGCGCATAGTGTAAATCCAGATCAGCTGTCACATCTGTGCTGTCTGCTCTGGACCTACACTGTTTGCATTTAGATTTATTAGGTTATTTCTGACCTAGATGCAAGTGCAGACCCAGATTAGATGGCATGGATGTGCATTTGTGCTGACTGATCTGGATCTACACTGTTCGGGCACATGATAGAATTTTTTAATATGGGGTAAATGGTTAATAGTCTATTCTGAGTCATCATGACATCTTTTAAAAGTACTATTCAACTGTTGTAGGTTTTAGTAGGACACTTTTGATAAAAATTCCAAGCATAAACATAGGTTTTTGAAGTTGGGGCAGGGTAGGGCATAATAGTGTATTGTTTATTTGATAAATATCTGTTCTACAGTCTGTCTACATCTTGTTCTTGTACTAATGTGCTTTAATTTTAATTTATTCATAAGAAAAAGAACCGTCCAATGTGCAATATTAATGTGATGTGGTTTAAGTTTAGATAAAAAGTATGTCGCAGTTAAACAGATTTCTTTTAGATATACTGGTATGCTGTAGAACTCCACTTCTAAGACCACATTTGGGACAGCATTTGTAGCATTAGCAACCAGTCTAGACCCAGATAAGCCATCAGGTCAAGGCAGTATGATCAAGGTCTACACAATGTTGGATATTCAGATAATAAATTCAGTTTACCAGTATGAATTTGGGTAAAATGCATAGACATCAGTTTTCAACCATTGAAACAGGGAGTAATTTGACTTATTGAAATTAAAAGCATGAGATACTGAAATATAAACTAACTAGTTCTTAGTATTTGTTTTAGATTAATTTTGTATCATTTAATGTGTTGACATTTAATTTTTCTCATTTTGCTAAAAAGTGACTATTGATTATTTCATAGAATGGGGAAAAACGAGGAAAATGAGTTGACTGTAATAATTATATTGTCAAATAAATAAATTTCAAGTGTACTCCCATTCATGAATCAACAAAAGTAAAACTCCAACAATTAATAAAGTGCTGGTTAAATGTTGCAGCATAAAACATAGAATGTCATGCAAATAATTATACCCCCACAAACGAAGTTTGAGGGGGTATATAGGAGTGAGCTTGTCGGTCGGTCGGTCGGTCGGTCGGATTCTTCGTTTCCAGATGATAACTCATGAAAGGCTTGACAGAATTAAATAATTTTTGGTACACAGGTATATCGTCATAAGATACACAGGGTTGCCAGCGGACTTGAAAAGTCAGGGAAATTTGATTTTTTTTCAAGGTCAGGGAATTGTCAGGGAATTTTGAAAATTGGTCAGTGAAAAATACAAATCCTGAAAAGTCAGTGAAAAGTCAGGGAAAACTAAATTTGAAAGAAAAAAATGGTTCTATTTTATTAAAGATTGCATTTACAAATTTTCTATTATGAACCTTGTCCATATATTTTCATCTATGGTTGGATTTTAAAATAATTGGCAGAAGTGGCTATCATAATGTGTGAACATCTTATGTACAAAATCTGTTTTCCAACATTCAGTTCACAGCAACCTAGTTTTTTGTATAACGGCAGGATTTTTTAAAATATTGCGGCACAAACTACTGCTAGAGTTTTCAAGATACTGACTTGAAACTTGAAACAAGTGAGGTACTTGGTAACATGTGTAGAATTGCCTGACATATTTTTTATGTGGCTCAGTCCATCGTTTTTATGACAGGTGCATGATTTTTTAAATCTTGTGACAAAAACTTCAAAAATTTGCTCTCGATTAATTTGAAATTTAAGCATACATTCTGCATCAACTGACCTATTTTCCATTAGGCCCAGTGTATATGTGGTTGACATATTTTTCACTATTAATTATTAATATTTATTGGATTGGAACAAGGATCTTCAAAACCTACATGCATTTTTTCTAAGTTTATCTAAGCACTGAACAGGCTAAATTGTGTGTTTTGTTTCACTTGTATGGTGTAAACAGCATTGTATTTGAGTTATGTATTAAAATATTTTTTTTATAACATGAAGGAAACATGTATGGGCATTCTGTCTGAGGGGTTGTTTTACCTGTGTAAAATGGTATGTTGTTTGCTTGCCCATTTTACAGATTATGTATAGTTCTTTTACTCTGCATTTGATGATTATTCCAGTCATTAGTGAATGATGGATACTTTAAAAATTTCAGTTGTGATAATCTCTTGCTTTATACTATGTTGTTTATTCATTTAGTTTCTGTATGAAGAATAAGAATACATTATTTGCCAATTATCTAAGAAGTACAAGCATGTATTGGTTAAATCTTGTAAGAGTACATATTTAATATTTCACTATCTATCAAACTTTATACTTGATATATAAATGATGCTTTAATTGTTAAATAATGTATTAATATATTGTTAAAATAATAAAAATGTACTTATGGGTGGATTGGGCAGCAGAAGTGGTGTTAGCGGCCATTTACGTTCGGTATTACTGGTCAGTGAAAAACCCGATTTGGTCAGTGAAAAGTCAGGGAATTTTTTTCATCCTTGGTGCTGGCAACCCTGATACAGGTCAAGTTCGATTTTGGGGCTGGTGGGATCAGTGTCAAGGTCACTGTTACTAAAAATAGAAAAATGGTTTCTGGATGATAACTCATGAAACAATTCACAGATTTAATCCTTGTTTGGTAAATAGATGTAACATCACAAGATACAGGTCAAGTTCGACTTTGGGGCTGGTGGGGTCAATGTCAAGGTCAGTATTACTAAAAATAGAAAAAGGGTTTCCAGATAATAATTCATGAAAAACTTCACAGATTAAATCCTTTTTTGGTACATATATGTAATATCAGAAGATACAGGTCGAGTTCGACTTTGGGGCCTGAGGGGTCAGTGTCAAGGTCACTGTAACTTAAAAAAGAAAAATTGTTTCTGGACTATAACTCATGAAATACTTCATAGATTTAATTATTTTTTGGGACACAGATGTAACATAACAAGATAAAGATTAGGTTTGACTTTGGGGCCTGTGGGTTCAAGGTCAAGGTCACTGTTATTTAAACTTCAAAACTTCGTTTCCACTCAGTAACTATAGCTTGGAATGAGATTCTTAAATGAAATTTGGTGTATTGATGGTTTTTGTGAAGATGACTTTTGGGATTCAAGGCCTGTGGGGTCAAGGTCACTGTTACTAAAAATAGAAAATAAACTGTATGCTCAATAACTTTGGTTCAGAATGAGATATTGTGATGTAAATTGCTATATAGGTAGTGTCTGTGAAGACGAAACTTGGTATTGAAATTGGGCCTGATGGGGTCAAGGTCAGTGTTACTAAAAATAGAAAAAATGGTTTCTGGATGATTTCTCATAAACAATGTTTGGCACACAGTTCTTAGATAAAAGTTAGATAAAGGCCACTGTTACTAAGATATTTAAACCATTTCTGCTCAATAAATTTAGAAGGAATGAGATATTGTAATGAAACTTGCTGAATATGTGGCTACTGTGAAGACGACACTTTGGATTGAAAGTGGGGCACATTATGCCATTGATTCGAAGCATTCCCAGTTCAATTATCAAGCATACATGTGGGGGTATTTAATCACTTTCAGTGATAATTCTAGTTGGTTTTATTTTAATGTTTTATATTTTTTAATGTATATACTTATGTACATTGTTATTGTATATATTAACATATGAATATTTTATGTTTAAGTAGAATTGTTAATTATACAAGATTATATATGTGAATAAGTGATTGAGAAGTGTATGTACATTGTACTATTGTTGGGATGTTTGCCATATTCATGAAAAATAAAGTAGAAAACAGAGAAAAAATAAATCATTTTATTATGATAATTGTTAATTACTTAATTTTTGTGTAATGATTCATTTTTCTGTTGTAGGAGAGTTGGGAAATGATAGGTAAGCATTAATTAAGTAGAAGAAGCAGGGGTATATTGCTTTGCAGATGTTGGTTGGTCTGTTCTCCCAGTACCAGACCTTGTAAATGACCCCTATTGATTTTGGTTTAGTAGGTCAAATGTCAATGTCACATTGACCTTTAACATGATAACAAACTATGGCCAGTTACTAGACAATTATTTCACCTATGTTCCTCCTATTAGCTTGAGACCCCTTTTGATTTTGTGGAGTGGGTCCAAGGTTAAGATTACAGTAACGTCAAAATCCATGTCCGACCAGTGACTAGACAGTTGCGGTCCTCCTATTTGGTACAGAGGTTTATCATCATGTGTAAATGACCCCTTTGAGGAAAGTGGGTCACGTTCACAGTGACCGTCAACATAAAACCATGTCTGAGCAATAACTAGACATAACTAGACACAAATATTTCACCTATGGTCATCGGATTTGGTTTTTCATCACAAGTAGATGGCCTATATTGATTATGATGTCAAAGGTCAAGGTAACAGTGATCCTGGTGAACTTCAACAGGGAAACCTGGTCTGACCAATAATTAGACAAGAATTGTATGATCAATAACAACCAGATTATTATTAAGTTTGTGTTTTGGGGCATACATCTTTTACAAAATCTCTTCACAATTTCTTGTCATTTTTGTATCATGGTAAGAGCCAGTTAAGTGACTATTTTATCTGATTTCATAGCAATGGTCAATCCTTGCTTAATGAGAAAACTATTTTCTGTAACTTAATTGTTTATATGTGCATGTCTATCAAACAACACTACATGCAATGGCAGATCCAGAGGGAGTTCAACGGGGTTGCTGCTAAAACCAACTTTTTTGGCAGCAATATTTAATTTATATGGGATTTTGACCAGAAAATAGGAAATGATCATTTAACTACCCAAGAAACCTCCTTTCTGGCATAATTCATCAACAATTCAGCAGAGCAAGTGAATATTAGGCACGCCACGGGAAAAGGTACCTTCTGGCAGTTGACGTCAATCCTTGAAACGACGTCATAAAGTTGAGCAGACGACATTAACTATTATGCAATTCGCGGTAAAAATACCATTTTATTGTCAAAATGTGTAACAAAATCACTGTTTTGTTATGAACAAATAATAGAAATTTGAAAGTTCTTTCTAAATATAGTAACAACAAAAATGACACAAAAATGACCGAAGGTACTTTTTCCCGTGGCGTGCCTCAATTATCAAAACATCCTAATGCATCATGCTAGTACGAAAACAACAGCACAGTATTATAAATATACACTCAACAAAAGTTCTAATTGGTCATTCATTGCATATGTTTACAATGTATGATAGTTTCGTTTCTTCCCTACGTCAAGAGAGGTTGTGGAAAGAACTGTTTTGTCTAGAAATCAACTATTCTGTCGTTTTAATCTTTATTTAAATTCAATACCATTTACTTACTGCGAAGGATCAAAATTTGAACAGTCTTGAATAAAAAGGGAGGTAATTTTAAAATTACTTTGAAAGGGGTTTATTTAAACAAATGTGCTATTGATTAATCATGTTTTTTGGTTTTCCTACTAAAGAGGGGTCCTATTAAAACAAAACAAGGAATTAAGAGCAAATTTCTGTGTGCTTGACCTTTTTATGCAAGAAATGCATTTTAGCAATATTAAGGATAACTCCTGCCAAACTGTTCCAAAGTCAATTATTACAAGATTAAAGCTTTTTTAGCAAAATTAAGGATAACTCCTTAAGTTGAAGACTGATGTTGGCATATGATCATAAATAAAGAGTGAATTCAATGCCTTTTTAATAAAAAATTACGGGCAAAAAGTGACCAATAAGAACTTTTGTTGAGTGTACTAATAATACTAATTGAACAGCACAGCAAGCTAACTCCCTAAGAAGGTATGTCAGACAAGTAAAAAATTGCTGATAATGCAGCAAAAGGAGTACACGGCGTAAAATCCAGTGTCATGTTGCAAAAGAATTGAAATAATGCTTGTTTTACGGACAGTTTTAAGCTAAATTATAAAATGTTTAAAAAACCTTAATGTTTCAATAACTGTTGAAAATGCTGATTTTAGTCATAACGATCTTAAATGGTGTATTTGTATAACGACATTCGTTCTCTCCGACCAGTGAACATTATTACATAATGTACAATGTTCTTTACAACTTTATCACATGAATATATCTTTCATCTACACTGCTACTAAACGCGCATTTACGGTCCCGACGATGATACCGAGAAAGTAAGGTGCGCGAAATCCAGTGAGTGAGGTGCCTCCAAAGTTTAAACATAGTTCGACCTTAATAAGAATGAATATGTGTTGCAGGTGGTTTTGTCCCCGATATATAACGTTAACGTCACTTCCTATGTTATGGTATGTTGTTGATGTACACTATGAGTCAATAGAAATTTGAACCAACACAACGCATTTGTTATCCGCTAACAATATTTCCTTTTGGTGCCGTGACCAGTTGACTATTCAACATGAACCTACAGAAGCTCCTTTCGACGCGAGAAGGTCATCGCAGAGTCATTCAAAGAAAATTAGACACAAATAATGCTGAAATGTCGCCGTTAGAATTAACATCGCTCATACAGTATTTAACAGAGAAAGCGGAAATCATCAAAGGGCTGAATGACAAAATAATCAATCAAGTTAATGACATCGAGACAGAGATCGTAGAAAGTGAGGAATATTCGTACGACTTACACCTTAGAATTCAAAAACTGCAAGATTACACCAGTAAGCAGACTTTTAATATTACAAACAACAGTTCTGATGTTCGCGAAGAAGACCCGATGGTACAACGACATGCAGGATCGAGTACATACATGCAGCATGAGCTTCCAAAGCTAACGATTCCTACCTTTGGCGGAGATCTAATCAACTGGCAGAATTTTTGGGACTCCGATGAGTCATCGGTTCATCTGAATGTTACGTTACGTTATCCGACGATCAAAAAATCAACTACTTGAGATCTTTGGTTGAAGGTACAGCAGCACGGTGTATAGACGGTTTTCCGCTGACGAATGCTAACTATTCCAAGGCAGTGAGTCTACTCAAAGAACGCATCGGAGCCTGCCGGGGATCGCCGAGTTGATACGATTGGAGCCTAAATGTAAAACGTAAGGTCAAATGATGTGCATACATTTAGTAGATATTAGTTAGTGCTCAGCAAGCACCTCCTAGCATGATCAGTGACAGTAGAGTAGGGTTTATTGCAAACCGCTACAGTAACTGTGCGTAATATGTTACGTTATACGAATAAGCTACACCGACTTGGGGTTGTTATCTACACAACATGTATACACTGCGGACCTTGAAGTTACAATTGAACTTCGGAGTTTATAAAGCAATTCTTTTTTCCAAAGAAAAATCACACACTTTGATTTTTGAATAATTTCTTGTAAACATTGTAGGAATTATTTCGTCTATTTTACATAACAAAAGATAAAACATGTCGGAAATAATGATATCCATTGCCTTTATTTTTTATGATTAATTCTGTATAAGTAAATGTTAGTTATTCAAAATAAAATAATTTAAAAACACGAAAATGTGAATTCTCTAAAACAAGTTAAAAATAGCCGAAACATGAAATTCAATACCACCCAAAAATAGTCATTGTGTACAATGTACTATTGTCTGCAAAATCAATATTAGTTTAATTATAATAATACATGCTAAAGTTGTGTGAAATGTCTAACGTAAATAACTTCCAAATCATTCATATTCGTCAACCTGAAATAAGCTTGAAATATTAGAATGAGAAAAAAAGTTGACCTTATATAATATTTGTTAAAAAACGGATCAAATTCAATGTTGAACGCAATATTAAAAACAGTAGAGATTTCAAACGAGTTTTAGGAAATAACAAGAAGATTCACCGAGGCTTAAAATGGCCAGTGGATGCCATTAAGGTGGCATGTACATCTCAGTTTGATTGCTATTTATTACCTACAATGTCGGTTTTCTATCAGAAATAAAAAGTAAAGATGAACTTACTAACCAAAATCAAAACTTAAGGTCAAATGTATTTTGAAAATAGAAATTGTTGCAAAATATTTATTTCAAAAACTATTCAATTCATTTTGGTGGATTTCATACGAGGCTCGGCGTCGACCAAAATAATTTAATCAATTTTATTGTATTTAGACACGCTAAGTTTGTGATTTATACTTGGTTTTGGACGTGAAGGGTGCACACATTGAACACCTCTAAAATCTTGTTTGAAAATTGACAAAATGCAGTTTTTGCATATTTTAATCATGTTAGGCATTTTAAACCGCCCATTATCCAACTCCATTAGGTCTTTAGTCTGCGGAAGATAAAGAAGTGCTACAAAATCATCTATTTGTCTTACTATCTCTCTGCTGTCCATCGATCGTTCGATCCTACCATACCCTACGCTACCACACCGCACCTTTCCCTACCTTACCCTAGTCTGATTACCTGCCCCTTACACGAAAAGTACGCTGTGAATCAGACGAACCCCACCACACGCCACCATACCCTACCAAAACTAAAATTGTTATTAGAATAAAAGGCAATCTCACTAAGGTCAGATTTAACAACATGTTAGCGTAGCCATTTTCAGGAGATGATTTTAATCAGATTGAATAAACGGTTGAAAAAAATGTTGCAGTCGTCTTTAATTTTTATTTATGATACCCTATGACATGGGCGGTCCCATAGACCGCATATACCCAAAGACACCGGGTACTATTATATTTACAATTTCTTTGGAACACTTTTAGGCGGGCATGAAAACTCTAAAATGGTATTTAAAGTCTGATTCATCGCTACTTTATGGTTCCTGAACAACAGGAAACAGATTGAACCAAAATTCATTGTGTTACTTTTGATTTTTGGGGTACCGTATTTATTACGCAATAACTTTTAATTATGCAAACAATTTTCATAATTTTGGTATCTAAATGACCGCAATGCATTCGGTTTTATGAAACTGTGAAAAAATATTTTTAAGAAATATATTTTCCTTGTTAAAATGCAATTATTCCGACCGTGCGTTTTCATTGTCCTTAAGTTTAATAGTAGTAAAAGTAGTGGTAATATGTATGTATATACTGAAAAAAAGAGTGAAATATGCTTATCAGGAAAAACCAGACCCTACACAGCCAAACATAGAAAGGAAACGAGAACAAGTGCTATTAAAATGATAAGTTTTAAAACAGACACCACTACCAACTAACGAAAATGAAACCTGAGGGGTTACCGCCTTGGAACGTTCTGTGTCATTACAATTTGTCACTTCAACATTTGGCCGCATCAGTGTCAATAGTAGTGAAAAAATAGTATAATAAAGAGAGGAAAAGAAGCTAAACATTGTTATGTGTAGTCGGTCCCGCTAAATGTTATAAACGTTCGGTTCTTTCTGATTTGAAGTTTGATGTTATAAATATTACATAGGTTATTTTGACTAATGTTTGACATATATACTTGAATTTCTTCACAGTTAATATCATATACTTGTATTTATAGTTGAGGGGTTCTATATTTTGTTCAGCATCTTATGCGAAGTATATTTCTATATGTTTGCATAAGCACTTTAACCATTTTAATTTGATGGCGAACAATTACGACAATTCTAACTTTTTAAACACCTTTTTTATCTCTATTACAACTTCTCCTCTTATCCTTATCCAACTTTGTTTCTCTGTTTAAAATGCCGTTATGAATTTTATCAATTAAACATTAAGTTTGAAGATTGAGAAAATTAAAAAATTGGGAGATTGAGTAAATTAAAACATAATATCATGTTAGATGATTCGAACCCATAGCTGTCAGATCTCGAGTCTGAAGCTCTACCACTGTACCATGGCAAATGTTAGCATAACATGCTTAACTTTTATGGTATAATTGATACCAGCGCGAAACTTAGGTTTGATAAACTTTCAAATATGGATGTTTCTCACGAGTAATAATATGCGAACACATTTTTCTATTATCCCCAAAATGAGTAATCCAAGCAACAAAGCCCAAATGGAACGCCACCCTTATTCTGATGAAATTATTAGGAGTGTTTCTGTATTGGACTAAAACTTACGATAAAGAATATCATTCTCTGAATTACCTACTATTAATACAAAAACATAGCAAGTAATCCAAAAGGAGAGAACATGGGTTCAATATTATTTTATTTGATTTAATTTTCAATTTATTATTTACAAAAATGAAGCTTTTTGAAAAGAACTAGAGAAAGTGTAAAATTAATTAAAACTGTACAAACAAATTATTTTGATATAAGAGGTCATATTAACTTTGATTCGGTACTTCTTTAAGAAGGCAGTTCCTTTCGGGGAACAGATTTGAGTTCCTTTCGGGGGACAATTTTGTCTTAGCGCATGTATGTGGTCTCATGGCTGAGCACTTCTTCCTTCACAAACCCTTTAATACCTGACCATTTACCGATAAACTGTTTTAATCATATGCAAGTTCTCCCTCTTTTTTCCGTTACTCTGTGTCAACTTCAGTTGTTCTACTCATTTCTTAGAATATCTAGAAAATCCTTCCCCTTAATAGCATGTTGCTTTCCATTACTCCCACCCCTCACTGCCACCGTCTTCCTTTTCTTTTTTTTTTCATTATTCTCTTTTCTTTCTTTACCAAACCTCATTTCCCTTTCTTTTCTCCTCCCTCTTTTCCCTCTATCTTCAACCTTTCTCTTATCCATCCCTCTCTCTTCTTTATCCCTCTTTTCACTACCTTCTCTTCTCCTTTTTTTCTTCCCCTTCAATTCTTCTCTCCCTTTCTTCCCACTCTTTTTCCTTTCTTCCTTCCTCTAATCTCTATATTTTCCCTCTCGCTTCCCCCTCTTCTCCTGTTTTCTCTTCTCCTTCTTCTTTTTTCTCCCTTTTTCTATTTTCTCTCGTCCTTTTATCCTACTCTTCTTCCCTTCGTATTCATATCTTATCCGTTCTTCCACCCTCTCTCTCTTTTTTCACTATGTCTTCTTTCCTCTCTTCAACCCTCCTTCCACTATTCTGACTTATCCCACTATCCCTCCTTCTCCCAGTTTCCTCTTCTCTCGCCTCCCTCTATCTCTCCTTTACCTCCCTTGTCTCTCTTTTTCCCTTCTTTCTCTCCCTCTTCTTACTCATTGCCTCCTTCTTCCTCCTTCCAACCCATCCCTCCCTTTTCTACCTCCTAGCCTCCCTTCTTCCCTAAATCTTCTTCCCTCATTCCCCTTCCTCTCTTGTTCTCACTATTTCTTTCCTCTCTTCTCCCATTTTCTCTCCCTCTCTCTTCTCCATCCTTCCTCTCCCTCTTCTCTCGTCTCCCATCTATCTCTCTTTTCCCCTTCATTCTTCCTCCTTCTCATCCCTTCCTCATCAACCTTTTCTACCTCCCTCATTCCCTCCCTGTTCTTCCTCATCTCTACTCCCTCCTTTTTCACTTTCAGTTCACTCCATCCTTTCTCCTCTTTCTCCACCATCTTTCCCCTCTTTCCTCTTCTTCTGCTTTCCATCCCTGCTTTCCCATGCCCTCCTCCACCTCTGTGTTCTCCCTTTCACATTTCTCTACAAAACCTTCCTTTCCATCATTTTTGCCAAATTATTCCGCTCTCTACATCTTCTTTCAATTGTCCCTTTTTTCCTCTCTCCGTCTTGCTTCCCCTCTATTAAGTAAATGATAACTGTGTCGCAGCCGTAAAACGTGGCCCGTACATTATATCAATGCTGTTATCATTTACGCCCTTTGGCGACCGTTGAGCACGATATTCGTTTTTTGTGTGTAAATACCTTGGCAGTGTGAATAGTAATATTCATCTCCAGTACTGCTCATGAATAGGCTCAATTAACTTGTTTCTGCAATATTTTGATATTTTGTGGCTTTCATCTTCATCTATTTAATGAAGTTTAAGAAAATGCTATTGTTAGTATCATAGGGTTTTGTGCGTGGAACATCGCCTGAATAGCAGTGAACATGTAACAGTTTAAAACAATGAAAATGACGAACTGATAATTATCATCATAAGTGTAAGGTATAACACTATAAACTGATCGTCAATACAAAGTACTTTTAAAGTCTTTTTAATCTTACTGAAATTGAAACCATCAAGGGAACGATAGGTCTACTTCATAACAGCAATAGAAATAGATAAAAAAAAACATTTAAAAGGCTGTCTAACTTTTTGACGTAACAAAATTTCTTTTTACTAAGAAACTGAACGTTTTTAATGATTATGTTCAGTCAAGAGGCATCTAGGGTCGACTGTTTAGTGTTTTATTGTTTATTCGCATAAATAAATGTTTGTAGATTGTTGAAATATTGAATCCTCAGCGGGATCCAAACCAGCTACCAGCAATCATGTCGACTAAATAGCCCGCTGTGCCATTTTTAAATCATGTAAAATAATAATAAACATTATACAAGCTACACTTAACTAATGTTCTAACAACACCGATCATATTTTTGAATTTAATAAACTTGAAACATAATAAGATACATCATTTTTTACTTCTTTTTTTTTAAAATAACCTGTCCATAAGTTTCGTTCCTGCATTTGGAAACTACTGGCATTTAATCAAGGTATTGTAAAAACAAAAGTCAAATAATCGTTAGTAGAGGGTAGATTATCCGTTGACGAATATTCACGCCTCCTTTTTTAAAGCAATTTCAAACAGTTCTATGCGATTCTCATATATTGTGAATGCTTAGTTTGTTTTAGTAGTTTTCTCCGATTTTGGTATATTACCCTCTATACAAAAGCTGTGGTCGATTTTCTGACTACTGGTCTTTAATTTTCATAGATTAAATCGTCCTCAGTTAAATGTCCTCGATTAAATAACCTTGGTATACGAAGGCGCAAATGAATTTTAATGGCAATTTCTTAAAAAGAAGTATATATTAAATAAGATATGTTTTAAATCATCAAATGTGTTTATTCACTTTACTTTATTGTACTTCGATTCCATGCGTAGAAAATTAAAAGTTTACGATTGGTGTAGTTCGAACTTTGGTTAAGTGTAGAAAAATACATGCAGTTAATACTGAATGGAATGACGATTGAATTTCTAAAAGTAACAAAACCAATCAATAGCCAGTAGTATAATAATAATAATACTCTCCTTTATATAGTAAGTCGTTAAATAATTTTGAATATGCATATTTTCATGTGTAATAATAATATTGTCCAAAATTATATCAAAATGTGAAGTGGTTGTTTGATTTCATATATACAGCAGGGAAATTAAAGATAAAAGCGCACTTCTTTTTATTCTACAAACTAAATATTACATAAACAACATTCACAGTTGGATATTCAAAATTCAAATTGCTTAAAATGTTTTAAACACTTTTACAAATAGACCTTTTTACAATTGCAAAGTAGAATGATGTTTAATCTCATTTTAAATTTTATCCGACCCTCAAGATTTTTCGCTTTCCATACAAATTTTTATTACCCGGTTGATTTGGACAAGAATGTCTGCATGAATATTTATAAAATGCATTGGTTCTTCAAATGACATATTTAGTGTTGCTTTGAAGCTTAAAGAAACATGCAGACTTCAGAAAAGGCCGCGTAAATGGACCAATTTGTTTTGATCACAAAGATAAGGACAATAGATACGGACTTATTTGTTAAATTGTATTTCAGCAGAAATTCTTCGTTTCGAAAACAACATAATTTATAAAACTATTTCTGAAGATAATGTTGAAATTTAAATCCTCTGTTTTTATTGCTATTTCAATACCTCAGAATATTAAAATATTATTGTGGCTTAATTTTAAACTAACTTTAAGTCTAGCGGCGAACTGCGACTCTTTCGATCCGGGTACCACCGTATGACTCTCCTTTTAAAAACGAAATCAGCTCCTTTCGCAAATCGCAGTTAGCTCATTTCAATAAAGCAATTAGCTCCTGTCGCAAAACGCATTATTTTCTGATGAAAGTCAATTCACATAAACACCCGAATGAATATTAAAGTATTATCATGTTCCTTATAACTATGCAAATATTGTCTGGCTACCTCGCAGGTTGAAGCTAATTTACTAAGGCAACTGGTCCTTGATTGTATACATGGGAACTTGATGGGTAAGTGAGAGGTATGTGTATCTTAAAATTTGTATTAAACCTTCAGTTTCAAATTGTGTTGCCACAGACAGTACCAAGGCGGTAACCCCTCTGATTTTCTTTTAAGTAATTGTTGTGTAATGTCTTTTTGGAAATTGGTTATTTTATAAATACAGGCTCTCTTTTCCTCTCAAGGTGCATTTGACTGGTCGCCATTTACTTGGTGTCAATTTTGTATTATCTTATCCTTTCTTTGAATATCTGTTCTGCTCAAAAGTTCTTCACCTCTATCGCATGGTTCCTTCTTTTTAAACCCAATCCTTGCTCCCATCCTCCTTTATCTCTTTCTTCCACCCATCTTATGACTTCTTCCCGTTTTATCTTTAACCTCTTCTCCCTACCCTCTCTATTCTCTTTCCCTTCCTCTCTCTTTTCTATCTCACCTCCCTCTTTTCCCTCTATCTTAACTCATCGACTTCTACACCCTATCTCTTCTCCCTCCCCTCCGTTGTCTCTTCCCTCAAGTTTCTTCCTCTCTCTTCCTCTCCGACTCCCTCGCTGCACTCTTTCTTCCCCTGACTCTTATCCCTCTCTCTTGTCCCTCTCTCCATCATCCCCTCTTATCTCCCTCCCTTTTCACATTAACGCTCCTCCTCTCTATACCATCTCCCTTCCTCTTCCACCTCTTTCTCCCTCCCTCTTTCTTCTATTCTTATTCTTTTCTCTCTCTTATCTCTCTTACAACTTCCTTCTTCTTTTCCAACTCTCTTCTCAGTCCTTCCTAACTCTCTTCTCAGTCCTTCCTAACTCTCTTCTCCGTCCTTCCCCTTCAACCTCTTCTTTCACTTCCTCTCTTCCCCGAAGAATAAAAAAATGGCCTCTTTGTTTCTGTGCACTCTCTTGTCGCTTACGGTATTTAATGCTTTAATGAATGCAGACTGAATAGACAGACAGACAGACAGACAGACAGACAGACAGACGGACGGACGGACGGACGGACGGACGGACGGACGGACAGACGGATGGACGGCCGGGTGTATATAAAGTAAAACATAATATATATTGTTAAATATAGTATACCGGTACATAATTCAAGTGTTCAAAGCATGGAAAATATGCATAGCTGTACTATTTTCCGCTGTAAGCTTATTCGTATCCTCTGTTTGGATGCTAGGTATCTTGTCATTATCCAAACTGATGCGGGAATCTAATAAAATGGTGTTTTTTGTGAATGATGGATAGGCTTCCAAACCTAATAAAACAATTCAGTTATTAGTTTTGGGTCAATAAATATACCCAGTTTACAAATTTTGGTGAGATTATAGGATTCTGTGAGACTTCTACAGATCCCGATTTTGGTGACGGAAGACGTTTCAGTGGAAAGTAAAAACACCATATTATACTCAACAAAAATAGAAACCTGACATTTTATATTTGGTGTATTTTCCTGGAATCAGATTTAAAGCTAATTGAATTGTGGTATGTAATAAAAATTGTGCATGTTTTGAACTGAATTATGCATTTTGATATTTTTGGTGCATGAAACAAGTGATTCAGTGGTTATTTTCGTTTGGATGGTGCAAAAATATATAGATTTTGAATATGCACCTCATACTTATTCAAAGTTACAGTGTCAGGTTTCTTTTTTTGTTGAGTATATATTGCCGATGCAGGGACGCAGCTACATTTGATGTACGTTATTGAGGTGAAAGCAATTATCTATGTAAATCATATCATGTTGCGAGTGCGGCTATGTAAGCTATCTCATATGAAAGGGAAGGGACGGTAGCTTTGTAAGGCATACACAATGGCAGATGCAGTAAGGAGATATGTAAATAAACACTTTGAATAATGACCAATATGTTATTTGTTTATATCGCGAAATTCTATGAGTTTTTGAGTTCAAATTGATGATTTGAATTGAATACTCTTGTTCCCGTCGGCTGTTGAATTTAATAAAGAATTCTGTAGTTGGGATGTGTTGTTTACCGCTAAACCGTTAAAGCATTCAATTAGCAAAAACACTGACACTATAAATGAGCATTTTGTTACATACCATGAACGTATCAACACAATGTTTAAATTACAGGAGTTTTATTATTTCAAGATATTAGTTCCTGCAAGTAAAAGTCATTTTACAATGATCATAAATGATTTAATAGAAACATGTAATTAAAACAGATTAAAAGTATAAGATATACACAAATCCAATGTTTTGGAAGGCTGTTAGTGTAAAAATCTCAAATGAATATCGTAATTAAATTTTAGTACAATCCACTTGTTTTCAAAATTTGATATAAGCACTAGCTTTCATTCAAAACAAAGAGTTATGACAGTATTGTGTTTTACTAGTACAGTATGTAGCTCTTACACGGCTCAATGAGAAGTATGTTTTGATATTTTTAAAGGTGTCTGATCACGAAAGTATTGTTATCAAATATGAAAATTTATAATATAAATTGTAGATGACCGGTAAACAAAAATTCTATGTAGTATAATGAGCCATAATGAAAAAATTGACAAAATACAATGTAACAAGGAAAACTCCTTCTACATTAAACTTTCCAGTGAATAAATATATCTGGAGCAATTTGATTCCCTATCAATTTATCTTGGAAGTTGTCGGTACAGTATCATAAGTATATAACAGTTCGATAAATACAAACAATATTGCTTTTTGGCAAATAATCAGTTGGATGTTGTTCTTTCTTTGATTAAAAGAGAAATAATTTGCAGGACATTTAAGTAATTGTATCTTATTGCATCTATTGTGTTTTTCCTTCTGCATATACCATAAACGTCTAAATTTCTTAGTCAAATGATCTGTTTGTGACTTATATATAAAATCTATCTATTCATTATTTAGGAAAGAGGAGACAACCCTCGCCTTTGTGCCTTTGTGAAAAAAATAACAATATCTCTCTTTATCAAGTGTCCAGATATGTGCTATATATAGTAGCACTATTTATATTTACCACAACTGAGACATTCAAGTATCTCACCATGAAATGTGAATAATTAGCTTTAAATTAGTTATTGTAATTCAGAATATTGATTTGACAGTATTTGTTTTATGAATGTAGTAAAAATAGAAACAATATATTTACGATTTCTTTATTCATTTCATGTTTTTTAAATTATTTTCTTTCATTCATCATCAATGAGATACATATATTCAAAAAATGAATCAATTTAAAGAGATTACAACTCGTTGAGGAACGCTTATATGTGTTTCTATAATGAAATACAGTATTTAGTACCAAAACTTATTCAGTGTCTTGTTAAATATTAAACCAGTTGAATTGTTTTATTGAAGATCACGTCCAATATATATCTCACTAAACCATAAAAGAAGTAAGGTCCGGGTGCACATGTTGGATACAGTCACTACTCAATGTTCAGGTTTTAACCCAAGTTCTTAATAGCATCACCAGCTGCTGGGGCTAAAATCCTATGTGCACAACATTAGACCTTTTTTCTTTTTTACACAAGGCATTTCGATAACCCCAATACCAGTTATAAAGTAATTTAATGTGTACAAAGATACATGAAGGCGAATAGGCAATCCATGTCGTACGAAAAACACTAGAAGGTGACTAGGTAAGCAATGCCATGTGGCAGATGCAGGACAGTGGTTTTAAGGGAGATGAAGGTTGTAAGCCATTGCATAGATGGAGTAAGACAACTGTGTAAGTTAATCCTTAAGGCAGATATAGAGAGGTGGCTACATAAGCCTTCCCCTAGAGCAAATGCAGGAAGGAGGCTAAGTCTGGGTTTTTATGTGTGTATTAATAAATTGTGATTGATAGCACTTGCTCCCAGTTGAAGTGCGAAAACAGAACAGCATTATTTATTGATTTGGCAGGGAATTTAAATAAAATCCCATCAAATGAATGCTCTCCAAATTTCAAAGTGATCTTACATTTAATTAAATAATTTATTGAAAGAATGTCTAGTTTGAAAATTCGTTGGGTCTTTTGTTACTTTTACAGTTGATAACATCGGAGTCCTAGATATATATAATGTAGGTATTGCTTCCATGTCTCCAAAGACGTGGTTGTTTCCTTTTTTTGTCGACTGTCGCTGTTTTGGTGCTCGCTCTTGTAGCCGTACACCGGGATTCATCAACGTCCTATTTTCAAGAGTGGCTCGGCTGTCTTGCCTGACATTCGTGCAGGTAATATACTTCCGTGCCGTCGTAACGTTGTAAACTGATCCCAAAGAATAATGACAGACCTGTCATATTTATGATATTACGATTTCCTCAGACGTATTAAATTGACTCACACATAGAACTATAACCTATAAAATAATGACCCCCTAACACAAACCCTTTCCCGAACAAAACTAAGGTTCACTAACAACAACTTATTTTCCCAACCGATAGACATTGGAGAAAATATTATAATAGCACCCGCCCATGCATGCGTCCGTGCGCACCGTCACAAACGTATAAAAAATCCTAAACGCTTCATTTCAAAAGAATGATCTCCCGTTCTATCAAGAAACCATGACCAGAATAGATATGTTTTAAGCCCGCCTGATAAAAAAGTAGTTTCAACAAAATGAACTATAGAACTGATTTTTTCGCGTTTGTTTTATTTTCGCTTACCTCGCGAATGCATAAATATCCGCGCAAATATTACGAGTTTTCATATATCCGAAAATAACTATAACCGAAAATAGGTAAATTAAATTTTCAATTACTTCAAACGCCATATTTAACAAACATTTTGGCCAAAACACGCACAACTAGAGCTGCAGGTCTGTTCAAAATACTAGATCTAACTTACTCTTCAGAAGAATTCTCCGTCACGAATATATTGAGATCGCAGTTTTACGCATGCATAACACGTAGTACATGTATTCTGTCTATTATTGGATGTCATCATCTGCAATGATCTCTTCAACTAATATGCGACATTTGCATGATAGAAAATGGATCGTGTCTTTAACACAGGTAATTTAATTCAAAATAACATTGTTCTACGATACATATCTTAGCATGAAATTTTAGAGAATTGTAGACCAGGAATACAAAGTATACAGTAGCAACGCAGACTTTCAATATGCCTTAGCGTCATTTCAACAAACACTTGAACAAAATTTACTGTGTTCTTCAAGTCCATGACAAGTTGAACTACTCTTGTCACAAGCTCCAAGTGCACACTTTTCAATTTCGAATATCTGACAGTAAAATTACGCTAATAAAAATAAACTTTTGACAATTTGTTAAATATGATTAAACAATAATAATTAATAATTAATTAATTGTTAATAATAACTTTGAAATGTTTTACATATAATACGCCATCCACGTCGGCTGATTCTATTAATGCAAAATCATCATGAGGAAATCGATTTTTTTTTTACAATTATTGATTTTTTTTCCACGTTTACCGATACCGGACAATCAAAACGAACACACCAACACTCTAGAACTATGCCGGAATGTTAGAATACTGAATACCGCGAAAACGCCGTCACATTGCTCTTAACAGACATTACTTTTTCCTTCTCTTTTTCGTAAATTGTTTGTGATGTCTTCTAACCCATGCTCATTTTCCTCACTATATTTGGGCAGGCTGTTTTTCTCAGTGTGGTGATTTCTGATATGCATATTTCACTTTTTTACATTTTCTTAAAAACATCCTGATGTTATTTGTAAATGCAAAAGAAATACCTCATTTTGCATATTTTATCATTATAAGAAAATAAAATCAAATGATATTATTTTCTAGACTGACCTTATTCTGTTACGGCATTAAATATTTTATTGTAAAAGAACGTAAACAGGAAAATATTATTAAATTCATTTAACTTCAAAATCTTATATTCAAAAATGACTTTAATTATTAGTCAGAAATATTAAAAACAATGCCCAAATTACTGGTCTATTTTATGGAAATAGTGTATTGACAATAGAATGTCCAGCTTAGGATCAATGCAGTGTGTCAAGTCACTGTTGAAACTTTAAGTGTCAGACCGTTATGTGGTCGCAAACATTGCAAATGGAATTAAGTTTTCCTTGAATTTCTTGAAAACCCTAACATTATTTTGACAATTTGGCACTAAACATTGTAGTCCATCATATACTTATTTTAGGTATGAGTTGCTTGGTATTTTGTCCATGAATTTCAGAGTTCTCATGCAAACGGTTTTTCTTTTGTTTAAGTATGTGCTTGGTAGTTAGAACATGAATTAGACTAAATTGAGCTGGCAAACATTAACTACATCCTTAGCTAAATACATTTCTTTTCTAAAATCTAGGTGGAAATAAGTATTTCCCCAAAAATTAATTTTTGAAATTTTAGCCACTTTTCGCCATTTGCAATGTTTGAGACATCTTAATATTCAGATAGTTATAATCAAAACTTTTATTAATAATGTTTCTTTGACAGTTCTTTACGCTAACCCTACCAAATATTTATTTTCTCGGATCAACTTTAGTTTATGAAACTCCAACCCACGGACATACCCGACAATACAAACACAAACATACACTATATGCATGTTTTATAAGTATATCTCAAAGTCGCAAACTAGGGCCGATAAATGAACAGAAGAACTATCCGTTGAACAAAAAAATGAATATTGGCATGCAGAAATGATACATGTTTCATACATGGGTACCTGTTATCAAAATATATGCAATAACCACCGGAGGTACATATCGAGAACCCATGGCCTAGATTGCAGTATTGAGTGGGCACACTTAAAATAAAATAAAACTGTTAGACGAATTGGAGTTTACATACTACAAGCAAATTTATTGTGTACTTCAAATCCGCATCAAGTTGTATCCAGACACATGTCCTCCTTTGGTAAATATACTTGGTCTATTTTAGATTGTGAATGGTTAATAAATTTTACAGTGACATCATTAAATGTATTTTGTTTGAAAACCAACACACCATATACTTAATTTATAACCGCTACTCAAAGATCTTACGGGAAAAATATATTAAACCAAGGTTATCTATGTCACAAATTGTGCAATTCACAACAATATATAAATCTTGTGACCCCCCTAACACAAATTTTATTAAATATCTTTTTCACGGTATGTAATTTCTTTTTTTTGATTTTTTTTGTGGGGATTTTAGTTGGGTCTATAAGTAAAAGAGAGCATACAAGAATAATGCTCGTTTTTAATCTTTTCGAAAACACACTGGTTATTATGAAGGTTTATGACACAGATATTTGAGATGCAGTACTCCTACAATCGTATTCTTTAACCGTGTAACAGTCAATCAGTAAGCAATCCTCTTTGACTGCACGACGATGAAAGGAACTCGATGCTCCGATACTCTAAGGATGGCTGATTAAAGCTTTTATTAAATGTGATTTTCACTACAGTAAATCGGAGTAGTGACTTGAAACATTTATGTTTACTAACATAAAACAACAATCAATAATCCTTGGGTACTAAATTGAATGCAAATTTGTACCAAATCGTTGGCTTTACAAATTGTCTGGCAAAAGAGCAAGAACGGCGCACGAAGTAACAGTAATCTACGATAGCTTGGTAGCCGAAGTGACAATAATGTCTGAAGAAATGCCTTTTGTAACCAATCATTAGATTTATTAGAGGACTGGATTGTCGTTTTATGTCAGTACACATACATGTATATGTTTCAAGTCACGATTCGAGTTCCTTTCATCGTCGTGCAGTCAGTAAATGCATACTCGAAGTTCCCTTAGTTTTGCCACCAAGAACAATGAGATTGACTATATTGCAAACATAATTTTGATCGACAATTCACTTTCTCTGACTGCTGCAGGTAGCTTGCGTCTACACGCTTACGAATCGGGATTCGCAGTTACCCAACAGATAGTATAGAACACTGAGCTACTTGATTTTGTACATGTATATTATATTTTAGCACCATTCCTTCGTCCCCTCAAAACATCGAGGAGCATCTATCGGTTCCACCAATACCTTGTTGTTAAAAAAGTAAAAGACTGTCTTTTTCGATAGTGCATATCCAAACTCAAATGTCTTGTGGTATTTAAAAGTTTCTTTCTAACACTGATGTGATGCTTTAACACTAATTTGTACAAATAGTCACCATTAAAAATCAATAAGATTTTCTCATGGTGTTAAATATAGAAACCTTAATTTTTTGGCGATAGAAATTTTCTCAAGCACATGTTTTCTAGATATTTAAACCAATTAGTTTTGTACATATTTTCGATAAACATGCTCCTTTGGAGCATATGCTTAATATGCTAGGTCTAGCAGATGTTTAAGGTGGCGGAGAACTTAGCAAGTTTCTTCTGAATTTCGGTTCTAGCTGGATAAACGTCTTGGCGTCGTAATAGACACATGGCGAAAAATGTATTGACAACCATTGGGTAGTGTTCAACATTTCTCTTAGCATCGCTAAATTTCGTCGAAAATGGTATACTGATAAAATACTTACAAGGCCCCGAAGATTTGAAACATGGGTGTGTTTACTATTTTTGCCTAATACCGAAAAATGACGTCACAAACCACGTGGTATGGCCACATTGTGTCATTTGAATATTTTTCGTTTTTAAACAAAAACTTAATACTAAAATAGACAGAACAGATTATAGTTGAATGTTGAATGCTAGAAGTTTTTTTTAATGGGTTTAAGTCTATTTACAAATGCTACGATTTGAGAGTGTTTCATACCACTGCTGCAAGCTTCGATTTTCTAAACAGGAGCTAACGGGCTTTATTACAACGGAATTATAGAGAAAACGATTAGAAAATAATATTGGAAGCTTTTAAACCGGAATACTTCATTATGTACAATCCAGTTCTTTTTTAATCACCTTTAAGAGTTGTTAAATAAGGATTTCTTTGTCGGTTATATAATGGTCATTACAGACCTGAAGTAGACTGCAAAACGGTTCAATGTCAAGAATTATTGACTTAAGCGTGTATTTGCAGTTTCATCAGTTTAAAGAAATAAACACGACTAATGGGCAAAATACATGTTCTATTGAAGTTTTAAAATGGTTTCCAGTTCAATAAAACAATCGCCGTAAATGTAAGCTTCAACACGACACCGACAGAGGGCGTGTCACAGTTAATGTTAGCGCAGTTTGCTAAATGTTTGGTGGATATCAGGCATTTCTGGCGCATACAATTGATTCAGTAGGACAGTCAGAAGGCGGGGTTTCAGAAAACGCATGCGCAGAGTGTACCCTTCAAATATACATAGTTGTGATATACTAAACGACGCCTTGACGATAACCAACTAGTTTGCGTTATTAAAAAGAAAATGATAAAATAAAGATGGAATTATGATAAAAAGTTGAGGTAAATGTAAATAATTCAAGAATATACTTTGAATATGAACAGCTTTAGTTTCGAACGATTCTAAAAGGTGTTAAACAAGAATACTCAAGAGCGTGCGTTTTGAACGGAAGTGTTTTCTGAATTTTCATATTTTACTTTAGTTAAATGTGAAGTCAACTATCTCAAGTGGAATTTAAAAATATCGGTACGTATAACTTTATGAGAACCTACATCTGTTTGTTTGCTCGTTTTATCCCAAATGGCACAATTCAACAAGATGTATTTATGTATGTCAGATACATGTTTATTGCCCATTTCAACAAGATGTTCATAAATTATAAAAAAAGGAAACAATATCTCCATGGTTTAAATTGACTATATTTACATCAACAAACAAAAAAAGGGTTTATATAAACATTATATGACAAATATGCAATCAAGAAAAATGATGAACAATCTTGTAGTCGTTTATCAGCGTTAACTCACAATAAACTGATCAATTCACATACTCTGCATTTAATAAATGTAACACAGCTGCTCTGACTGTTAAAGAGAAACATCAGTGTAATAAACTAGATGCATGTAAAGAATAGCAACTTCTTATTCTTTATTAAAGAATCCTGCTAAAATTATTGTTTTGCCAGAATAAGAGTAATGTGTTATCTAAATCAGTTGTCAAACATAAAGGGGAATTCACTAATCTTCTTCACATCAGTGAAAGAATTTTGAAAATCTGACCTTAAAAGCAACACTATGGCTGTCTGAAATTGCTGATTTAAAACGTTTGAAGGCAGCCATTGTGAATGGTGACCATTGACGTCATCAATTCTTGTGCGCAAATGTAAATACTACATTTATGGCGTGTGGAACGTTGCGAATTAAAAAAAAACTGTTTATGTGATATAAAAGCACATTTACATTGTAGATTTGTTTAATTTTATATTTATGTTGTAAAATGTTTTTACCATATAAATATTTGGGATTCAAATATTAATAAAACAATAAAATATACATAATTTGATACAATATAAATGCTGACTTTTGCCATATATAAATATTATTTTTAAGAACATAAGAACATAAATGAAAAGTCGTTTAGATTATAAATAAAAAAATATCACATAAAAATATTTTTTGAATTTTGTACCGTTCCGCACGCCATATTAATTAGAAAAAGCTCAACAATATATCAGGTTGTTCTTATATTATTAGAAGTTCGTTACAAATGTGATTTGTAGTATTTTCTGTAAATTTACATTTTAAATAATTTCTTTATTATGTATAATTTTTATGCTTCATATTCAAATAATCTGCCAAAATATGATCGACAAAGTATTGAACTTAAATTAGATTGTTTGTTCTTAGCATGTATTTCATATCAGGTCATTTCAACTGTTCTGATATATATGTACTAATATTTCAATTTTAGTTCGAAGCCTCTGAATCATTCAAGCAGAAATGATTATTTAACGAAACCTCCGGCACCGTTTCCCCTATTGCTGTTTCTATCCCGCTTGACAGCTTATAGAAACAAGTTTAGCTTTATAAAACGCTAGTCGTCATAAGCATACCATAAAGACGGGACTGAAGTTTGGAGTTTTAGCAACTTCGAAAGTGTTTGGTTTTATTGGATGTTTGTCAAAAAGACTAGTTTACGTATAGGTATTTCCTCTTTTGAAGGAGAGTATTCAAGCTGGTTATAAATCAAACCGTTTGCAAAAACTCTGTTAACTTACTTGGAGGTAGGATAAATATGCTCTTTCCAATCTCACTAAAGTCAGATCTAACAAAATGTTAGATCTGATGACAGCCCGCAGATACCGTGTGTACGTTATAGCGGTTTCCCCGATTACTATTTTTAGAAATTGTCAACACAGGAAGCATGATTTATAACGCTCGCAAAATGATCTGAATAAGTCTTTGCATTAGAAATGAATGTAATACTACACAAGCACATATATCTTCAGTGAAATGTGTCTTACATAGGCTGTCAACACTTCCCATGGTTTTAAATACTATGTCTACTTTCACTTTTGCAATTTTGTAGGCGACAATCTGATTGGTTCAAAGGGTTAGTGATAAAAGCACGTTTTAGTTACTCGTCGTCAGATCCTGATAGCGTAGCGGTTTTCAGGAGATAATTTTAATCAGATTGTGCTCTTTCTGATCTAGAATGTTTGTATTTATTTAAAACTTCCGCCGTGTAATATATTTGCTCGCTCTCACATGTTCTTGTTTCTGTTCTTTTCATGATGTTAATTTCAGTGTATGATAGTGCTAATTATCTCGATAATATCGCCATCATCATTACTAAGGCTGCTTAACATTTGCTTTCTTAAGAGAAATACACTTAAAAAATCAAGTTATGAGAGAATTTAATTTGTTTAGTATTACGTACACAATAGAAAATAACAAGAATAATGAATTTTTTTTTCTTAATAGACTGATCAGGTTACAGTATCTGTAGCATCCTTTAACTCTCATATAAAAAACTTACTCAGTAAAAATATAATAATAAATAAGCATGCATTAATAAACTGTAGAGTTGAATGAAAACGTCACAAATAGCAGCAGCAGGTGGGCACACACAATATTGCATTTAAAATGTAAACATTCATTGATGATCCCAATGACCTCTCCTACAATAATTTTCACAGACATGTAGTGCTACAGATTCAAATGATTTTTACCACATGAAACCACATTTCCGTTAACCTTTAAAACACTCTCCTACATTATATAACAGGTAAAGCTTTGACTTTGAAACTCGAAAACACGATGTGTTGTTTTGAATATTTAAAGTGATATATGACAATCCTCTTTTTTACATTATTTTTAGATGGGCAAGCAGTGCCACTTGTCGATAATGGCCCTGCCATTGGAATAATGGCACGAGGGCTTTCACTAAATCGATTAAATTTTAAAACAAGGTGAAATATGCATATCAGGAATCGCCACATTCAGAAAAAACAGCCTCTCTACACAGTCAAGAAGAAGAGAGGGAGAGAGCATGGTTAATAAAATGATCAGTTTCAAAAGAGACACCACTAACAATTAACAAAAATGAGAACCCGAGGGGTTACCGCCTTGGAACGGTCAGTGGCAAATCAAATTGCCACTGGGGGTTTAAACCAGGTTCTATGGTGCACCAACCTCACACTTGCCCCAACAGGTTCTCATATTACAAAACAAATACAAGTTGTCTTGGTGAAACAACTCCAACCCACTTATTGGCTCAACAATGTTGCATGCAAAAGCACACAAACATATAAAACATAAGAATCTAATAGCATTGCAAAGTCAAAGAGCGGGTACTCAATGATCTTACCGAGACCAGAGCTCCTGGAGTAAAATCAGCAAGAACACGATGACAGGGATAAAAGAAACAAATCGAGCTTCTAGGTTCTTTTAAGGAAAGATTTCCCCATAAACCTTCATAAACTCTTAAACCCCTGCCACCGTCGTGCAAGCAAAGAGGCAAGCATAACTGTAGAAGGGTTAATCACCAGGCATGCAGAGCGCTGTAAAATATCATGTTGGTAACCTTTCTTTTTAAATTTACAGATGGGTTTTACGAATAACCGGGAGAAGTTAACATTGCCCTTTATCTTCTTGAGTTTATAAATTAAATCTCCATAAAAAACTGGCTGTGAAATACCTTGTTGCAATAGTGATTTTAAACTGCACCTGTATTTATGAATAAAATCTGGGTATCGACGATAAAACTTGCAAAATGTTTTTCTTAATTTGTGATACCGATAACCTTGTTTTAAAAGTTTTTCTGTAATGCAAAGATTACGTTCATTGAAATCATTAATATCGTTGCAAGCTCTTGAAAAGCGAACAAGCTGTGAAATATAAACCCCGTAAGATGTTGCACGGGGAACATCGCCATCTAAAAACGGAAAATTTACTATATTAAAATTAAAATCATCTCTTTTATCATATATTTTAGTAGTGACATAACCATTTTCAATTGACAGATTTAGATCGAGAAAGTTTGCTTGCTTTTCTGAAGTGTTCGCTTTATTAAGTTGTAGTTCTTTAGGGTAGATCTTATTAACCAGTAATGGAAAATGGTTATTATCTATATTTAATAAATCATCAAGGTACCTCGAGGTGTTGTTAAAAGCTGTAATAATATCATCTTGATGTTCAGTAGAAAGAGATAACATAAAGTCTCTTTCATAACAGTATAAAAACAGATCAGCAACAAGGGGTGCACAATTAGTACCCATTGGGATGCCTATTACTTGTTTATAAATAGAAGTACCAAATCTAACATAAATATTATCCAATAAGAAAGTTAGCGACTCTATTAGGTCTTGACAAGTCCATAAAGTATAATTATCATAAGAACCATCTGTAAAAAATGCCCTATGTTCATTACAAGCGATGAAAGTTTTATTTTCTCTAGCAAACGTTTTTTCAATGAGACTGGTTAGTTTGTCTCTTATTAAATTATGAGGGAGCGAGGTATATAAAGTTGAGAAATCATAAGTAGACAAACAGAACGCCTGAAAGTTATTTGATTTAAGCTTTTTCAAAACGTCATTTGAATTTTTAATCGACCAAAATAAATTTTTGCCAGAAGTTTCAAAAACCTTATCGCAATACCTAATAACATGTTCTTTAATAGCTGTAAGACAAGAAGTTAAGAGCACGGATAATTTAGAAGTAGTGCAAGAACTAGAGTTAGCAATAAATCTTGCTTTGTACGGTGTTTTATGCATTTTAGGCAACCAATACATAGTAGGTACTTTGTCTTGTTTCGGCTCAATACTGATTCTAAATTTTGTAATTTGTAGAGTGTGTGCAGTAACAATATCACTCTCAGATGAAGAAGTCAGTACATAAGCATTAGTGCTGTTCAGTTCTTCAGTTTGAATATTAATATAGTGTACCCGTGACACTATTATTACATTATTAGAAGCCTTATCAGCAGGTGTTAAAACAAATTTGTTATGAAAGTCTTGAATTCCTTTTTTCAAATGACGAAAGTTAAAACGAGGTCGAGGTGGTAATAAAGCAATGTTTCTTTCATAAAATGATACACGAGTGTCTATTATTTTGAATATGTGTTTTTTCCAGTTAGAAAGTGCATTAGGCTCAGCATGTTCTCTTTTGCACAAGGCTTTCAGGAACTCTACTACATCTGTGTATTCTAGTTTCTTGTAAGTGTCTATTGGGGTCATACCGGATTGCAAACAGAATTGGATCGCCGTTCGGCGCGCTTGCTCTTCCTCTAAAGTTGTCATTTTCACATGGTTATTATTTCAACGGATACTAGTCAACTGTATGTTTTTTGACAACATATAATATTTGAGTTCAAACTCTTCAGTGATGACGTCTAAATAGTGTTTCTTTAAGCAGACAATATGTTTTGTGATTAACGCTTAAATTATATTATTTAATCGAGCATACAGGTAAATATTTTAATGGGTTACTTTGGGTTGCGCAAGGGTATGCATACCTAGACCTAATCGATCACGCACAATTCACAAGTTGTACATTTATTTCTATCATTGTTGCAAATATTTTACTGAAGTTAAAAGGAGGATCAAATTTAAAAAATAGATACATAATCCACGATTTTGTGGAACAACCCTCGTAGAACTACAGTAACTCTACGGTAAACGTCTTCTTTCTGTACGCAACAATCAAAAATCAGCCTTTAAACTATATTTCTGCATAATTTTAAGTAACAGGAATAGCTGTTTAACTATATTTCTACATGATTTTAAGTAACAGAAATAGCTGTTTCTCGCATTCGGAGCAAGTGGTATTGTCTCAATGATCCGTTCCGTCTGGATCGTGAACTTTGCGTTATAAATCGCAACCGTAGTTCAGGTAGAACAACTCAATTTGTCCTTTGAGGGGCATGGGATAGTTTACTACTTTCGTTTTTCTAAGCATTTGGGGTACTCGCGAGTAAAAAGCCTTTAATAATTGATTGAATTAAAAAATTCATATTTTTGTTTTAAAAATCGTATAGTTTATGTAATAATATGAATAAGGCTAAAGGTACGGCAAAAGCATTTTCCAAATAACACAACTAACTTAATTGATGTTGTTCACTTTCCTTGAGGTCTGATTGATATGTATGTGAAACAGCCTGCTGACCATCATTCCTGCTTCCCTTCATCTGTTGAGGATCCGTCTCTAACCAGTTTCCACGAGTACATCCGGCCAGAGACCCAGGAACTGTCGCTTTGTTGTGGTCAGTGGTTTGCTCCTCGACCTCCATCATCAGCATAGTGCTCGCCGTCATTGATATTTCGGGCCTTATCCATGTATATCTGATAGCGAGTGACCCCACCATCTTATGGTGTGGAGGTCGATAGCTTCCAGCTCTTCTCCTCTCGTCGTAGCCACAGCCAGCTAGACGCACGCTCTGCAGCTTGGCTCAGTCGTTGGATTGTCTTGCGCCTGTCTCTGCCAGTCGTCCCGATTGCTGCCATCAGTCGGCACACAGATTGCGAACAAAATCCCCTGGCGCCTACTTCAATTGGAAACAGCCATGTGCGGTAGCCTCTTTCTCTGCACTCGATGAGAAGCTCTGTATACTTGGCTTTCTTCCTCTCGTAGGCTTCTTCACATCGTGTTTCCCAGGGTACTGTTAGCTCGATCATGATGAGCTTCTTCCCTGTTTCCGACCACAGTACGATGTCTGGTCTGAGGTTAGTCTGGATAATACCTGGGAACACAAGCTTCTTTCCTAGGTCCACCTCCATGTTCCAACCTGTAGTGCCATCCAGGATTGATGTCTTCTTGGTTGGCTGTGGTTTGGCAGCTTTGCCCGGCTTCACGAAGTTGATGTGACGTTGCTGCGGGTTACTTCTTCGATTCTTCTTTCTTTCAATTTCCAGCCAGTCAGCCACCTCTCTGAGGACGTTGCCATGACGCCACCTAAATTTTCCTTGTCAGCGCTTTAGAACAGGAAGACAAGACATGTTCTAAAGTGCCTGGGCGGTCACAGAGCTTGCATGTTGGGTCTGTCGACAGTCACCATCGGCAGAGGTTAGCTGGGGATGGAAGGAGGTCGTGGACTGATCTGAGGAGGAAGGACAGCCTCAGTGGTTCGTACTTCCAGATGTCTTCCCAGGTCAGCATTCTGTCTATGGTATCCCATGTTGTCCATGCTCCTTGTGCCCCCATCTCTACTGCTTTAGCTTGCCTTCTGTTTTCTTCTGTTCTCCTGACTTATGACTGTATCATGGCACGCCTCTCATTCTGGGTTGCCTGGCTCCACAAGTTGCACCAATCCTTTGTCGTCCGACAGCAGTGATTCCTATAATGTCCTTGTGCTTGATTGCACTCTCTGCTTGGCTGACAGTCTCTGTAGCTGACCACTTTCTGCCTGTACGGGTAACGATCCCTGCTTCTCGGATCTGCTCATCAGGGGAATCTCTTAGGGTGAGGACCAGTCTTGTCTTGGCTGTCTTGAACTCCTCAACCAGCAAGGATAGTGGGAGTTGAAGCTGGTTGCTCTTTCCATAGAGGCCTACGCTGGAGAAACTAGGGGGACGCCTAGCCATTTTTTCAGGTGGCGGCTGGTGATCCTCTCTGATTCTATAGTTGAGCTGGGTACCTCGTACAGCATCATTGGCCAGACTAGCCTTTGTAGTAGGGCATGCTGGTATAGCCAGGCTTTGTACTTTCCAGGGAGGTTGCTACGGTCTATCTTCTTCAGTCCGTCTTCTACCTGGGTCACAAGCTTTTTGACATTATCTCTGTCCTGCAGACTTGCATCATACCATTTCCCAAGACACTTGATTGGACTCTTCATGATTGAAGGGATCTCCTCGTTCTGTACTCGGAGGGTAAATCTGTCTGTTGTCTTGCCTTTCTTGATGATCAGGGATCTGGACTTTACGGCCTTGAACGTCATTCTGGCCCATTATGCTACATCTGACAGGGCTGTCGACATCCATCTTGCCTGCACGTGGGTAGTTGTGGTGAGGGTAAGGTCATCCATGAACCCTTGATGGTAGGTATATCCCTGATTCTGTCTTTGGTCCACGGGTCTCCCTGAGCGCAGCGTTGATCAACAGATTCATTCCCATGATGAAGAGTACCAAAGAGACTGTGCATCCGGTGACGATTCCTTTCTCCAATTTCTGCCATCCCGTTAGCTGGTCACCAACAGAGAATCGCAGTTTGATTCCATCTAGGTAGCTGGTGATGATTTTCTGTACATGGTTGGGGACGTGGTAGTGTTGGAGGGCTGTTTAGATCAGCTGGTGGGGGATTGAACCGTAGGCGTTGGCGAGGTCAAGCCATACTACTGTTAGGTCCTTCTTCCCTGTCTTTGCCTCACGTATGAGCTGGGTGATGGCGCTGGTGTGCTCTACACAGCCGGAGAACCCGAAGAAGAATTTGTGTTTCTAACCTGGGCACAAGCGGCACAGAATAAAACAAATCTTCAAAATTACGAGATTATTTATATCTCAGAACTCAAGTCACTCACAGAATTGCAATTTCACTGTACATCAAAACTGAAAAGATTTTGTTTGAAAAATGTAAAAGGAATAAAATAAAAAAGGTAACCTTATATTTCAATACAGTGACCATTATTTTTAATTCAGTGCCTGGTTGTTGCATAAAAGATTGAAAATGTAAATTTCTTAAGCATTGATATGCATAAATCAATAAAAAGTTATATTTAAAACATTAGTAACAAATCTACATTTTTAACATAATAATTTGAAGTGTGCATTTGAATATGAACAGTTAGTGGCTGACATGTCACCCACAGATACACATACAAATGCAAACTTAAAATTGAGCTTAGTGAACAAAACTTGTTTAATCAATGTTTTTAGTTGCATTTTTTGAACATGTACCTTTTTAATAATACTTTGAGGTGCATTTGATTATTAACAGTTTGTGACTGACATGTCACCAACACATTCACATACAAATGCAACTTTAAAATTGAGCCAGTGAAACAAATATATTTTTATTTATGTTTTTTTTTCACAGTTTTTATTGTCGCTTTTGAAATCTATCTTCTTCATCTGACCTTTCTGAATCTCTATCAATCTCCAGTTTTAATATATCCATAAGGATAGAATGACACATGAACTAGTACCGCTAATTTGAAAGTTCTTTATTAGGATGAATACCATCATACAAAAGTTTGTATGATGTCGATTTAACCTTTCGTTTTTCGATTCTGTTTCTTCCTCTTTTTTAGGTTTTAAGAGGCTGTGTCACCAACCATTGAGCTTTAAGTGGAAACTGATTTTTTTTTGTTCCAATGTAATTTATTTAAATGAGTTCAGTTATACCCAATATCTATTATGAAACATGTCAAATTTGATTTCTGTCAATATTTCACATTTTATTTTATCATATTAATTGATGTTGCCAAGGAAACAGGTGAATAACCACAACAAACAAACAAACAAACAAAATTCACTTGTTTTTAACTTCATTTTTAATATATAAGCAGGTGAGTAGGGATTAAATGGATTAAATGGATTAACTTCAACAAAGCATGAAATAAAAGTAAATGAAAAGAAGGGTGTAAACTACATTTGAACATGTCTATATGGTTACCATGGAAACATTAACATGGTATATATTGTTCAAATAAGAAAACATAAAAATGATGTGATAATAAAAACACCTTGCTTAAAAATCTGCAAGCACATGAGAAAAAGTCAATGATCATTTCTGCTTAACTAAAGCTTTATCTTACAGAAAATGAAATAAAATTGGGGAGCAAATGAACAATTGTTGAAAAAACATAATTTGAAAAATGTGAAATTTTGTGGAAATATGAAAAATGGCTTTCACTGCTTCTTGAACAAACAACGGCAGACATTTTTATTTTTTTTTTTGTAAAAAAATGTATTTTGTTCATATATTTATGAACCAAATTAAAGTAATTACACAAAAATGCACCTTAGCAACCATTTTAATGCCATAGCAATGGATTTTTAACTTGATAATAATTGCATTTACTCTTTGTCTTCTTAACTAAATCTGTACAGGTATTCAAATTGAACATTGTATTATGTTCAGACATTAAGAAATGGATCAAACTGGTGTTTTACCTGCTAAAAATTAAAGGGCATATTTCTTTAGATGTGGATGAGACTAACAAATATTATGTTTTTGCAAAAATCGTTTTGTCAAAAAAAAATATAAATAAATCCCAGTTCCACCTTGCATAATATTTACTATATTTTTTATTCCATTTTGAAATATGAGCATCAAGATCCTGATGAACAGTTTTTGTTGTTCCCTTTTTTCAGGATTTTTTAGTTTTCCTTTATCCTGATTATATTTTTCATGTTTCTCTAGAGATATGGATGGAATTTGTACACAAATTTAACATGTATACAGTTGGAGTTTGTTTCGTACACTGATGATATCAAATAAAAGAGATCATTTTAAGTTCATTTTGAAGATACTGCTAGACCCCTGCAACACAGAAAGTACAACATCACAATTTGAGTTGTATAAAGTTTTTATTTTTTGTCTAAGTAAGCTTGCACGGGTCAAAGACTCTGGAGGCTGTGGATGACCGACAACAAAACATGAAGCTTGTGCTAAAATACACTGATTGAAACCTGGAAAAAATGTGACTCTGTTTTACTGTATTACCATTGTGTCAATGTCATGTATGGTTATGTGAATTAAGTGACATGGCTCAGTTGTATTATAATTATGGTACTAAAAAATTGGTTCAAATGGGCCTTATATCTGATCTGGTATAGAATGATCTCTAAAACTGAAACCAACAAAAAAACAAACAAAACAACTGAAAGAGATATACACACTGTGGCTTAATTATGTGACTATATTAATGATTTTATTCCTTCAAACTCTAAATATTAACAAAATGTATACGCATGTTTGACCAAAATTATGATTTGGACTCGTTTAGATTACTAGCTGCACGGACACTCACTAAGACAATCAGCGAGGTTCAGGTACAGAGCTGTATCCAAGAAAAATCATCATCAGAGAGCTTAAGCCAGAAATCCAGAATGACCAGCTGTATTAATCCAGAATACGATAGCACGCGCATCGCAAAGGAGCTGTATCCCGAAAACGATGACAGAACACGTTCGACAGGATAGTTGATTTACCCTGCTGTATCAAGACGTTCTTAGGATCAGCCTCAACTTCTTATCGTAAGCATATTTCTAGTGTAATCAATATTAAAACATCATTCTTCCTAAGACACAGTTTTAAATCATTAAATAATCAAAGGCGGAGTGTTCCTTGCACAGCTCAGTCAATAAAGTAAAAACACAATAATTAAGAAATGATAGGACAGTATCAATGGATTGATCTTAAACTTTTTTTCTGAAATGCAAAAACTGAACAACAAAGCAGATAGTTTTGAATATCAACATAAGAAATATGATATTGTTCCTTGTGTTGTTTTGTGTATCTTATACACTAAAACAAAGATTTACAATAGAAGATATGTTTACGTTTTCATTAGGTATGACCATAGTTATTTTCGACTCCTTAATACCTGACAAAAAATTGTTTATTTCTCTTTCTTCATACTTGGTAGGAATTTAAAGGACACACAATGTTATTAGTATTCCTGTCTTCAGAATGATGTTTCTGTCGTTCACCTCTTGCAATTGGATGATAATAGAATGTGACATTTTATTCATTAATGGTAGTTATATAAATTAGACTTTAAAAACATGCATTTCATCTTTAAACTAATAAAACAAAGAACCTTTAACAAATATAAACAACTATTTAAATTGTGTACAAGGAAAGTGTTCACGAGTTTTAGTTTTCAACTCTTCTATTCATTTTAATACAGTGAAAGTCTTTACGTATAAGTTCACTTAAAAACGGTTGAATAGATCATTGAACATTGCAAATACGGAATAAAGAAGTATGCCCTATACATTTTGATACAGTTTTTTAATTCACAATAATTTCGAATCTCTTCACCTCTTTGAAATAATGTAACTTTCATATGGGTGATTATAATGTTTTAATGTGTAATTAATAAATCTATTTTTCTTTTCTTCTATTATAAACCTTTACTATTCACTCGCCAAAGTCGTGGTGCCCATTGCTTTTCCGTTTAGGGCAAACCCATTCTTTTACCTGGGGGCCATACGCCGCTGAACATGAATGGAATTAATCTGAAAATACCACAACGAAGGTTCCATTTTCACCGCAATATGCATACCGTCGTTTAGGATGAATCAAAATTGTACTGTTTATTGATGTCAATATTGAGTTGCGCTCCATTACTGCCCATGAACAGGCTCTATCAAACCGAGCCTGCAATATTGTCATATTTGTCGTGTTCGTCGGCTTTTAAAGTTCCCTTTTCATCTATTTTTATTTTTCTAAAATTGTACCGATATACATATTTTAACAGTTTGAAACAAGTCAATATTTAATAACACTCCGCTGCTACTCAGGTTGACAACATACACTTATTCTACAAATTTACCAAGCGACATATGAACATATTAAAAATTTATTCCGTTATATTTAAACATGTTTACCAAACCAAAACATTTATTAAATATAAGACCTCTGAAGACTGAAGTGTGCGAAAATGTCGTTGAAATGTTAGAATAAACACGTATTATACATTTCGTTGTGTATATAAATTTCCGATGTAATTCAAAATGTGAACAAAATAACATTGTAATATAACATTATAATATTTTATATTTTCCAAGACTGGGTTTGGGTTAGACATTTTGATAATTTCACGCCAAGTTTGTAATTTTTATTATACATAACATTATATTTTAAACTCCCTGACATATTTTCACTAACTTTGTAATTTATCCCAGGAACAATTAGAATAGTTTGACGCTTGTATCAACAAGAATTTACTTAAATATGAATAGTGCAGTTTTAGATAATGGAAGTCTGCTAACAATTTACTGTAGAACGCAGTGGCTACATGAAAATAATGCTTCATAGAGCACGATTCCACTTTTCACACTGATATGTCCACACACTCTAAACCAACACCTCATTCTACGCCAATTTTTTCATGCAGCAATTATAAAAATACAGATAATCTTTTTTAGATGTCGTCCAGAGGCTGTCATAAAACTCAGTTACAAGAACGTAAATACATAAATTGGGTCAAAGGTGGACTGGCGTTGAAATACCTCAAAGACGGTCTAAGTGACTTTGCCGATGAAGTTGTCAAACACGAGCACAAACGAATCTTGCAGACTATAGGACTGACTGCTGGAGCAGATTGCAACGTGTGCACGCTGAAAACACTAAAACCACCGCATGCATCTCCTACAAAAGTAAAGCAATGTCCCGATGGTCTACGTAACTGCAATTGTCTTCTTAGCAATACCCATGTATGTCCAAAGAACATATCGAGGGCTTGGCGCAAAACTGGACCAACTCAGTTTTTGTAAACTTTTCAGGAGACACAAAAAACTTAATAACTTTCTTAAAATTATGATTTCATGGATGAAAATTTACACTTTTGGTGTGAATCCTGACTGAATTTGGTCAGTGATATTATTTTTTAATTTTATTTAGTGGAATTATGGTTTTAGACAGTTGGACTTAAAATGCACTGAGCTTTTCAGTGCAAAACAAGTCCATCTTAAGTTAGACTTATTATGCAACAGATAGTTCAATGCGAAAAAGGTCCAACTTAAAATGGACTTCTTTTGCACTGAAAGTTAAAAGTAAATAAGGTCTAACTGGCAGAAAACAGTCTTTTTGGAAAAAAGAGTAAAAATTAAAAACAAAATAATAGGTTTAAACACAAATAGGGCCAAATAGTAAACTAAAAATCATCTGCTTCTGTTGCAGGAACTTAGCTTAGAGATTGTGACAAATATATTTTTATCTGATATGAAAATATCCAAAAGTTTCAAAGTTATCTGTTTATAACTAATCCAAATCTAATCATAAATAAAAACACTTTATGGTGAACAATAGGATTATTATTTATCATCAAACTCTGCAAATGCAAAACACGTTAACAGCTGCACTTATAAAAAGTGTGATGCACTTTTTTTGCTTTAGCCTGTTTGCCCTTTGTCACATGTGAATTGCCTTAATTAAAAGTAGTTCATTTATCAAACAGTTTCCTTCAAATCTAGACAAAACACTTATCAGAGCTTTGTGTTGGTGAACAGTAGAAATCATGATCTATTCTTTGTATAATATTGCTCTTACATTTAAGCTGTTCGGGAAGGTCTTAAATGAACAGTTTGCATTACAGAAACTGTGATTTGCCCTAGCCTAAATGTACAGTTAGCCTCTATGTCTGACACCAAGGTTTCATGTTAAAAATGTCGTGCTGATATAAAAAAAAATTAACAATATTGTTATCTTCAGCAGCATTTTTATTATTTTTTGTTTTCAAACCCTTTATATTTTGTCCCTTGATGTCTAAACATAATTTGGTATAGTTTCAGCCATTTATTTGTTCAACAGCAGCATGCATGGAGTTTTTCCAGAATTTCTTTCACTATTTTCACACACATTATGCAGTTAATTTTACATGACACTCAGCCAGATGTGTATATAGTACATGTATATACATTCACCTAAAGTTCTAATTAGTCACAATTTTGCAGAATTTTGAATTACATAGACATTTATTCAAATCTTTAACTGTCATTAACTGTCAATAAAAGTCTTTTATTCATTATAAAACTTTTTATTATAGACTTGGGAAAAAGTTTGAGTTACTGTATAAGTGGTTATTTCTGCGGGCTCCAAATTCTGTAGTTTTGTTAAAATTATGGGTGTTTTTATTTCTGCATACATTATTTCTGCGGCATCAAGTTTTTTCATAATTGGACTAAAATTCTGCGGTCTTGCAAGAAAGTGGAAATATAAATTAAGATTTTTGTCATTGCAATACAAACTTATTCAAATAAAGTAAAATCTAATACATGTATCATGTTTAAGTTACCAATCACCTGTAAATGGAAATTCTTTCCGTAATCGTACAAGAAAACAAAACAAACCATCATAGCAAACACGGTGTAAAATTTTATCCAACCTTAGTAAAACCAAAAATATATTTATTCAAATATTGTGTAATAAAGCATGTACATAATGTAGAACGCACACTGCAAAAAGCGTCAAACAACCTACTAAAGTGAACATCTGGACACATCCATCAAAATGCACATCTTCGTGAAACTTGTTGCAAAAGTCTAAATCACAACGAGTGTGTCTTTGCTTGCTTTTATTAGTGTCAATGGTCAGGTGCACAGGCTGATTAGCAAACATTTTCACTTATCATTAGGTTTTCAGTTAGAATGATAAAGAATAATCTTAAAAATGAAATTTAAGTTCATTTTTTCTTTTAATTTTAAGATTTTTTGTGTTTTTTTTTCTCAATTTTTGGCTGTTTCATCATTTTTAAACTCTTTAAAGCCCAAGCCCTAAACGTAAAGAAGAATACACTATGGAAAAATCATATTTGTCCATATAGACTCAAATATAATTATAAACTCTCTAACAGAACACAAAAGGTCCGATCAATTTCTTTCTTATAGACGGGATTTTCAATGATAATGTTTAATTAGAGTTAACAAACTTTTAAGAAGCCAAATATAATGTAGCTCTATTTAGCATCTATTTTTGACGACGCAACCACTTCATACGCGAACTTGATTTCTGTGACGTTTCGGAAATCCTTTTTTTGATTTTAGTTGTGCAGACCAAATTTATTTTAGTAAATTAAAATTTTATAAGCCCGAACTAATGATGCAAATTTGTGCCTATAGTTCCAAATACATGTAATATTTCATACAAGAGCGGGTTAAATTGAAGTAATGCAGCTTTAAATTGTGAATTATTTCCTTTTGGGCCTGCAATAAGCTTATATTAAAATAAATTTAAATATTTAAGTAATTTAGTTATTATTATGATTATACGATAACATTATTTAAAATTAAGATTTCTCAGATATAAAGTTTTTAGTATTTTGCCGGTATTTTTGGTAAATATAAGGGTGGTATTAGCAGACAATTGACTGGCCTAGCTGCATTCAATTTGCTTTTACTTTGCTTTATTGTAGCATAAACCTGACTAGCAATATAGCCTCATTTTATGCTGATGTCCCCTTCATTCCAACACTCTGTATTTCTTTTGTCTATGTAATCTTTAGGTGTTTTTTTTCATCGCACTTATTATCCAAACAAAAAAAAATACAACCCTTTTTCATCAGCCTTGCTTGTTAGATTGTTTGGAGAATTACTTATTCTTGCCCCAAGTTCCCTCTTTTGGTGGGCCATATTTCTCCCAGGTATTTTCACTTGTAGTACTCTTTCTTCTTATTATGATACATTTTCAACAAACTTGATGCAAAACAAGTCCATCTGAGATAATTCAGTTAAGATTCATTAATAATTTCAGAGCAAAACAAGTCCAACTTGAGTTGGACTTCTATTGCCCCAATGCAAATTGTTGTTTTGAGATGGACCTGTTTGTTTCTTAGCAACAGTTTCATAAATAGTAAAGATGTAGTCATTATTTTTGCACAGAATGTGTACCTTATTGATTAATGTAAGATTATGTAAAAAAGTGATTTTGTGAAAAAAATTGACTTGGACCAGTTTTGCGCCAAGCCCTCGATATGTGGCCTTATCTACGATGAAATTGTCAAGTATCACGGGACACTTCAACCCTTTTGGAAAAATACAGATATGAGAAAATGGACATCACAACCATGGGAGATAGCGAAATGCTTCATTAATATTCCAGGATACGACGGCAAGCAGTCCGCAAAAGATACAGATGTCGCAGGGCTATTGCATTTGTTTATCAACTGTACATTTTTACATGGGCACTTTTCATGTTTAGTTGATCATTTTGACAAGGTACAAATCTCTAAAACTATATTAATGGACAATCAGTGTTTTAATTTATTTCAGCTCGACTATTCGCAGAGTATTTTGAGTTATTCTACTTAGTTTTTGCCGTCGCTGTCACGCTTTAGATACAGTTTGCTACTTAAAACTTGTTTTTCATAATAAACCTGGTTGGTTTGTCTGGTGAAATTTAAAATCACAATTGCATCCAGGTATTTCCCAGCCAGTTTTTTAATGGAGATTTGAATTATAGACTAAAAAGAAATAAAAAGGCAATATTAATTTTTGCATCAACTTCGATTAGTGAAAAACATCTCTAAATTTAAAAAGATAGGGAACATACCACTCTAAAGCGCTCTGCCTGATTTGTGGTTAACCCATTCACACTAAATTGTTATGCTTACCTCGTTGTTTGCACGACAGTGGCAGTGGTTAAAGAGTTTATATGGACATCTTTTGAAAGACCCCAGAAGCTCGATTTGTTCCTTTTATCCATACCACCGTTTTCTCGATGATATGACTACATGTGCTCTGGTCTCGGTAAGGTCATTGAGCACTCACCCTTTTGCTAGACAATGATATTAGCTTCACATGATTTATATGTGTGTATGTTTATACATGTAACATTGAGTTGATGGGGGGTTTAAGTTTTTCACCAAGACAATTTTTTCTTTCTTGTTCATATGAGAGCATGTTTGTGCAACTGTAAGGTTGTGCATTCATGAACCGTGTTTAATCCCCCGCCCCCACTGACCGTTCCATTCATTAATTCTCATGTTCCCTTTTTCGTTAACGTGGTAGACTAAGAAATTTCAGATTTATATGCAAGTACCTATCCACAACCTATCCACCCAGCTCCGTTTTTTCTCTTTTTTTTCTTTTTTTTTGGTTTCAAAACTAACACCAATAAAATGATTGTTGCGGAGGGAATGGTTCAGATGTAACTTTAAAAAAAAATTATTAAAAAGGCTAACTCAAAAGGTATTTAAAATTATACTTTGATAAGAAGTATCGAGTGGTCAAGATGTAGGGAAAAGAGGGTGCGGGGTCAGGGTTCAGGGGTGTCTGTATGGGTAACCCTGTAAACTTGTTTACTTTCATTTCATTTATGACTTAACTCTAACCAAAAGACTATTATGGTGTTAAGTTGGAGAAATATTAAGGTACTTTTCCATGTTTTGGTGATGGGAATGAGGAGGGATCGGGATACCCTCTTATTGAAAAAGATGTTTATTTATAAGGCCGTTACAGAAGGAATAAATCAAATGTCACCTTATTTGATAAGAGGTGTAAAAGTGGCTATGGCTGGATGGGAGGGGGTCAGCGGTGTAGTTGGGATAATAGGCTTAGGGTTGGAAAAGGGTCAGATCGAACTCCAGATTAATGATGCTCAATTGAAAATGTGCTTTAGTATAATTCGGTTTCTTTATTTCTGATTTTTCGAATAGTAAAGCGTATTTATCGTTTCCGACAGCTCCTTTTTTTCTAATATTAAGTGACTTATTCGGGTGGAAATCTATTGGTTGTTAGTAAACAGAGTAAGCGACACTACGAATTCAAGATCTTGGTTCTTAGTACATGTACATTAGCGTGGTCCTTATTGTGAACTTGAAAATATGTAAATGATAATGTTTTTTTTCAAAAGGCAATATTTCACTTTTACTTAGTATGATTCTACTCAAAATATGTCTTTATGTTATATTGGTTTGCGTAACTTTAAAGGAAAAATCACGAGCGACGGTATTTAATTAGTTCTTCTGGTCAAAAGGACCTAAGGGTGTTTATGTCATCCTGTTAAACCAGCATCTGACATCCGTCGTCCGTCAATCGTTAACTTTTCATTTAAACAACATTTCTGAAACTGCTTGGTCTATCAAATTTCATATTTCCTATCGGCCTATGGAATTCCTATACAAAAATTCTAACTATCCTTGACCCTAAGTTGAACGGGCAATAATATCTATAAATATTCTTTTCTTATAGAACGATTATAAAAGGCTTTTCTTTACGCATGTAAGATACTTGTGTAGACCTCTACCAAAATTTTTTAAATTATGGCTGTTGGTCTCTGATGTGCCTTTCCATAACGGCTTCTGTGGGTATATACAGAATTCTTTAGGTCAAGTTTACATTTGATGGAAGTATTCCCATTTTTGTAATTTTGACAAGAAAACATAACGTTGGCTATAACTTTACCATTTCTCAATATTTCTTCATCAAACTTTCAAATTATTTTGTTAATGACAACACGCTCGCGATGATACCACATTCTTTAGATTAAAGTCACATTTGAGTAAGTTATGCCTCTGTTTGTACTTGACACGATTTTGACACGAAAACTGAACGTTGACTAAAACTTTGCCATTTCTCAATACTTCTTCATCGAACTTTCAAATTGCTTATGACAACACGCTCGTGATGATAGCACATTATTTAGGTCAAGGTCACATTTGATGGAGTTACGCCCCCTTTTGTACTTTTGACACGAAAGCTTAACGTTAGCTATAACTTTCAAAATTGACATTTCTCATACTTCTTTTGGTCATCAAACTTTTGAATTATATTGATTATGACCACACACTTAAGATGATGCCAAACTCTGAAGGTCAAGGTAATATTAATGGAGTTATGCCCCTTTTTGTTCTTGAATTTTTACACTAAAAACTTCATGCTGACTATAACTTTGCCATTTCTCAGTACTTTTTTTAAACAAATCTTAAAATTATATTGATTATGACAACATGCCCATGATGATGCCAAGTTCTTTAGGTCAAGATGGAGTAATGTCCCTTTTTGTACTTGCATTTTTATTCTGACATATTACCAGGGGGCGATACAAGTGTTCAACTGAACACCCATCTATTATAAGTATTTAAATGTATTATTAAATGATACTTATTATTTGTTAATAGATTAGAGAGTGGAGAAATTCTGTGTTTCACTCACCGTCTATGGAATTGGAAGACCAGCAGATCATGGATGGAATAAATGATATAATTACACTACTTCAAGATGAAAAAGAACTAAAGTCTAAAGAATGCTCAAAGCAGGCGGTGCTAGATCTTAAAGATGTAAGTACGGTTGAGTTAATCCTTCCTTATTACATTTTGCGTAGATCTACAACTGTTCATTGTGCAAATAAATTAATGATTAAATCGTATTTTGCATAGTATAATGTATAATAAAATTTAGAATAGATTTGAAATAAATCAGTAGCATTATCACGTTGTATTAGAAATTACATATTAAAAATTGTGCTCAGTATTTGTTTAAAAAATAATGTGTAAGTTAAAATATATGTTTAAGCTTCAACAAGGAAACTTCATCATAACAACAGAGACAGAGGCAGAGGTATGTCGGGCGGCACTTGCATCAATTACTCAGGCAACAGAAGACCTAAAGAATATACAAGAGGAAACAAAGAAAGATATTGAGTATAAAAAAGAAGAAGCAAAGAAGGACGTGGAATTGAAACTAGAAGAAGCCCTTAAAACAGTTAAAGAGGCTACAGAAATTGGCAGCACAAAATTACAAGCCGAGTTGTCCGAGCTACGCACGAGAGTCGATAACCATGATTCAGAGATAAACGTCTTGCAAACGGTATACGTAATGATTGGTTGTTTGTGATACAATGTATCTATTATGACACCGTTATTGGAAAGCGAAATACGCAACCTTATAATGTCTTTTCGTGAATATGATAAATATTGTTATCATTCAAATAAATAAGTGTAAAAACCACATGACATGTTTAGGTAACCGTATGATTTACGCCATGTTTTATTTACTTTAAAATGCAATGAATGGAAAGAGTTGTCTTCAAAAATGACAGTTTAAGTTAAAATAACAATTTCAACTACTTTAACTATACACGTTTCGATTTTCAAGCTCCATATTTTCTGCACTTCGCTTCCAAAATGTATGATTGTCGCTATTAAATGGTGGCATTATGTACATGTAGTTGCTGTATGTTCCAACAACGTTTCATTTATTAACATTTTGAACATACTCTTTTTTTAATGGACTCTCGACCAAAGTCTATCCTCATCTTTTTCAATGGCTATGTCTAGCATCTAGGGTAGGTACCCAAAGCACTATGAGAGACCAGAGCATCAGCAAAAAAATAGCCGAAATTTCTAAGTTATTTTTTCAAAATTCCTACAAGAAATTTACGAAATCTCCAATTAACATTATTGTATTGGATTTTTGGTTATAGTTTTATTTCAAATTTGAGATTATTATAAAAGTACGTGTACCGAGTATACTTTTACAACTCTTACTGATTTTTTCAGAGAGTAACTGGCATTGAAAATGATGTCGCGAAACTTAAACAAGCACAGGATTACCAGATGAACCATCTCGAGGAAATTAATATGAGAATAAGTATGTATCTTTCTGTTTGTTTTCAACAGAGAATACTAAAGCTCAATAAAATAAACCAACATACGAGCTTTTTTTATCTATAAGATCTCATTGTAAGTGTTATTAAATCAAATCAGGAAGCCTCTCAAAATGACTTATCGCATTCTTACCGGATTCTTAAGATTATTGGGTGCTTGGTACACTCTATCCTATGATTCTCTTAATCTCTTAATGAGATGTTAGCAAGTTCCATTCTTCCATTCTTTACATATGAAAATATATAATAATAAAATGGAATATTTACTGTTAAGGTGATGTAAAACAATGCATTTTAGTGTGGCATAAAGGTCATTTTATCAGACACTGGCTATGAGACATAAACAATTATATAATATAGGCGTTGTCTGGAAATGACTCGGCTCCAGGGTTTCCTTTGAAACCCTACTAGTATCATAAACAAACAAACTTTGGTTCATATATGGCAAAAGCTGTCTGAAGATATCTGCTGTCAACCCTTGAAATAATGTAATAAAGCTAAGAACAGTAATTTTGAATTTCGCGTTAAAACAGTCAAAATGTGTAAAAAAACACACAATATTTATGAGAAAATATTACGTACTTGTGGATTCTTTTCAAATAAAGGTTTAACTGAAAAATCAATATTTAAAGAATCGAAACGTGATCTCTCCAGAATAAAGATTTAGTTTACAGATAGACACTGCTGCACCGTTTGCTTTGCTTTCTGATTAATTTTATTACCTGAAAGCAGTCTTAGTTATCATTATTAATCAAAAACTATAAAATGTTTTTAATACTATTACATTTACAGATTGTCACCTTATTAATAGGAAAACGATATTGTACGTCATAAAATTTGGTGATATAAGTTGGAAATACAAATGTCCCTTGTCATATAATTACGGTCCCTCGGTCATAATTTTATGACCACGAACATAAAATTATGGTTATGGTATTAACGGGATAACTAGATAACTATTTTAAGCCTTACTAACCGAGAGTTGCTATTCTTTATGTAAAACTTAGATTTGGACGAAAAGAAATCTCGATTGAATAACGAGCTCGTGGTCATTATTCTTTAAAATTCTGACATAGTGTAAAAATAATTCCGATAACAAACCCATTGCCTCAATAACTGAGAATTAAAGGCGGTAACCTAAGATCATTCTGTTTGGTTGTTGCTTTTTTAGTCGTTGCTCGAAACATTTGCATGCAAAAGCAAAAAACAAAACAAAAACAAATACAACAAAAAAACCCCCAAAAACTCGTGATTTTCTTTTTATGTTACCATAAGCTCTACTTCCGAGCGACCTCGATTTTCTTTTACGTATTTCAAGCAATTCAAAGACCTTATAATCAGGATTTTTTTTTAAATTAAATGTTGCCTTCCTAATAAATATTATTATATAAACCAAGTGGGTAAGGCGATTGATGTTTTTGAATTCATTTATGTACCGAAATGAGCCTGGCCCTGAATTTAAATGAACTTGATTCGGCGCTATCGAATTTAAGTTTTTCTAAGGGTTGAATAGAATATTATGTAAAAGGTGTCCTAAATGTTTAAAATGTTGGTATAAACATGTTTTAAAATTGCTTTTGTTTCGCATTTTGAAACAGTTCTGTCCAAAATATGTTTTAAAGGGCATCCTGTTTGGTCCAACATACTGAAGGTATACCCGTAACGGAACTGTCAAACAGATAAGCAAACGCATTTTTGAAGAATGCATAGTATTTCTTTTTAAATCCTCATTTAAAGAAACAAAAACTCTCATCTTCGTTGACGGAGAATAAACCTGATACAGCCAATATTGTGATTTCACTCTTACCTTGATTAAATGACAGTCAGTGTGGTTTTCAACCATACTTAAGGAATGTAAAGGAAATTTCACAAAAAGAAGTAAAAAAATTACGTATCTGATTATGTTCTCAGTTTAAATATATCTATTTAATCCGAATCTAAGCTGAAAAATTTATATAATATGATAGGTATTAATTAATAGCTAGAACATTGATTAAGGGATTGCCACACTCCTCCCAACTTTGTTCATCGATAAACAGAAAATTATCAAAATCTCAATAATGGCTCAATGCCGTTCAATGAAACTTTGCACAAATGAATGTTACTAATGAATCTTTATTTTGCATACGGAAAGACACGTTAGAAAAGTAAAGAAAAAAAGCTAGACCTAAAAATTCCTTAAAATTCTATTTACATAAATTCACAAAAACTAAGCGATACAAAACGTAATTTTAAATTCCCACGTGAGCGCAATGATACTGACAAGAAAATGTTGTGTACTTTGTAAAAACAATTCAACTACTAAAAGAGAAATCAGTGATTGTCATTCGTTTACGCGACCAGGAAGCGACATGAAACTTGAAGGTCAAACACACTTTAACTAATATCTCGTAAAGTTTAGATATGTAAGTCACGAGGACACAACAAATTGTTGTCAGTATCATATTACTAATGTGGGCTTGTTAAATGATGTTTTGTGTTGTTTAGTTTTTGTGAATTTATGTAAATAGAAGTTTAGGGAATTTTTAGATCTCGCTATTTGTCTTTACTCTTCTAACGTGTTTTACCATCTGCAAAATAAAGATACATTAATAACATACATTTGTGCAAAGTTTCATTTAACGGCATTTTGCCGTTATTGAGATTTTGATATTTTTCTTTTTATCGACGAACAAAGTTGGGAGGAGTGTGGCAATAAGCGTATATTTATTAATACGACATAATCATTTGTATCTGAAATTGACACAAAAAAAACAAATAGGAAATAGTTAAGCCTTTTTATATCTGAAGATTTTAGTTAATGTATATTATTGCATATGTTATAACACAAAGCATATACAAGGTTGTCGACATTTTTATCATGCCTTAATTCGTAGCGCTCAGATACAATGACATTGTCAAAGTTTAGTTTTTATAGTCCTGTAAAGTTTATCTTCAGAAATTTGAATCGATGAGATATTATTAATATTCGGAAAGTTGCTTTACTTGCAGTTGAGAAAAATTCTTATTTCTTCGAAAGAAAATTTTAAAGTGTCACCTCTATACATAAAATAACAAGTTAATATAACGTCTGTCTATATAATTTAAACAGTAATCGAAATAAAGTACTTCA